>JASFYC010000781.1:0-151824 GCA_030412335.1 Botrylloides violaceus
TTATGACGTTACAATGTGAAAAACGCCGTCTTAATCTAATTCGTCATTTAAATCCCGCATCAAGGATCACGACATTCTCGATTCTGCCAATTTTTCGATTGCTGCGTGTAAAGTCCCGGAACTGATTGTTGAGTCATAAAGGATATAGGCAATGTCACGCGCAAACAAACAGCCCACGAAAGTTGGCGAGAGGTCACTCCCGATGTTCTTCGGAAAGGAACGGGGCGCCAGAATACGCGGGGTGATTTGAAAATATTTTTCAAGTTCCTCAAAAGTTCGTGAGGTGACGCATCGCCGTGAATCGCATAACAGTTGACTGTGGCGTCACAATAGCTTATATTTCGTCATACAAGCACACGTAAATTTGGATTTACAGAACGGCTTCGTCATCGTGATCGGTAATCAATCACGTTATTTCATTGTCACACAGAAAGCGAATTTCAGACGCTACTGTGGCATCACAATGGGATTGACTCAAATGCGTCCATTATCAAAATCATTCCACTTAAAGAGTCCATGCATTTTCACGATGCTATTAAAATCGCAAAATATTATTTTCAATGCTAGCTGTGAATAGAGTTTCCGAGCGGAAGATTGCTGGTCACGCCACGATTATGTCGTGTTGAGATGCTCGCGACATCGTCGAAAATGCTTCACGTTTTTAGGTCGAGCTGTCTACCGCATGCCGGTCACATGCGCGCCAACATTGATATCTGGCGGACGATCACGAACGATCCATATTCAGGGTGCTGTTTCTCATCCTAATCAATTTTGACCTGATGAAGGAGCGAAGATCAGGGAGCCTAAGAATTAAGTTCCAATAAATTCGACTTCACGTTAAAACTGATGTCACACTTAATCTCAGTGCATTGACCACCGCGTGTGACAGTCTTGTTAGCGCATTCCACTAGACAATAGTCATTCCCGGAACAACACGGCTTGATCTAGAGCGAGGGGCCGAGCCGTTGCTATTTCAGAGCGAAGCCAAAAGTATGTTCGCGACGCCACATCCGAATCAAAAAACACCCCGTGCGATGAAGCGCTGTGAATTGTGATATCATAGTAGCGAACAAGTGCAAAATCCCGATCGATTAAACCATGTTATGATGTAACAATGACAGTAAATTCAATTTTGTTACGTTATAGTCAATCGATTTGGCTGTTGATTATGAGTCATAACTGTGATAGCGTGCGAACGAATTTCTATTGAACGTAACAACGGGGTGTAAGATTACCTTTCACGGCCGAGTCGCCGAACGGGATCGCCAGCCGCCGTTGTTTGCCGCCGAGTCTTGCAGCGAGGTTGTTGCGGCAATTACTCTCGAGTGAGTCATCGACTCGAACCACTCGTCGAGGAGTCTCGTTGGCTGCGACAACGGCTTGACTCATTCCGCGCCCACGGTTTTTATCAAAACTATGTCTGTTTCGTCACATTATAAGCTACGGTTACCGCGGCAACCGATAAAGGCCGTAAATTGATTCCATAACAGCTGACTGTCGTGTCACAATGAAGAACGAAATTAAATTTCCCTGCTGCCTCAAGATATCAAGCGTAATCGATTCAGAAGTCCGCGTACGGCCACGCGATATGACCGAGGCGTGTGTTTTGAGTGGAGCCGATTAATAGATCTCGCAACGCAAAGCAGATTCCCCAAAGATTTAACGTCCAGCGTCGGTTCAGTGAGAATATCACCCTACTCATGTAAGAATGTCTGGAACCGGCGGCGGATGATCACAAGATTCACCAAAGGAAACACTTTCTAGATAGACGTAACAATACTTCACGTTGAAGGAGTATTAGCACTAAAAATAGTCGGGTCCACGGCCATGTCGGGTCTAATGTCACGCAGCGATAGCGATTGGCGGAGCAACCAGAAATATGACACCCCGACTTTAATATTTCGATCATAAATGCAAATTTGAATTGGATGTCTTCCCGTCTCGCTCGTAGAGTGACGTTAATAATTGATTTAAAATGACGCTGCGTATCGAGCAGTGGCAGAACCGCCGTCGCTACAATTCCGCGAACACCGGCAACAAGAACCGCGATTTCTCGCGCAAGCAATCGTCCTAAGGAACGCGCATACGTTGTTACGTCACAGTGTGGATGTGGTTGCCTCAATCACCCCGATTACAGTAGGCCGACTAATTATAATGCTTTCGCTCTATCGTTATCCTATGTTGGGCGTTGTCTGTCTTGTTTTACTCGATCGTTCTACAGTTAAAGTCGTTATTAGTCGCTTAAACCCACTCTGGTCCGTCAATAAAACGGAATTATTTACCATTTGCACACTCTAATGGAGCGTCAGACACAAGCACAAGGCCAAGCCTATGTACTGCCAGCGAAGCCCAACTAACCGTAATGTTATGCGACTCTAGCGTGAATATGTACCGCAGAACAACGCGAACACATTACGATGCAGTCAGCAGTTAAATACACACCAGCACCAGACCGTCAACAACCAACCCAACCCTTTCAATCAAGCAAGAAGTGAAACCGCATGGAGGTTCAATACAGTAAAACGGATTTCTTCTGAAAGCCAAGTAGTGATTCCGAAGTCAATATGCCTTGCTAACAGAGCCTACAGGATTGAAAACTGACGAGAGAGTTGGCTGACAAGAAATCTTGCCCGCGGCTTTTAGAAACATTATTACGACACAACCTGGTGTCAAATACGTCACCGTCACCCCCACATAATCCCACTTGCTAAGACCAGCCCAGCATAGACTCTAGTTTACTAAAGGTCAAATACAAAGGTTACTATCGATCAACTAGAAGGATTAGGATCGCTGTATTATGATTGGCCTTCATGAACAAGCGCATCACGTGATTATCTCCAGATGACGGTTGACTTTTCAGTTGAAAAATGACAATCTACATCATATCTAGTTGCAAAAATATCAATTGTGATGACATTACATAAGCACCATCATTAATATCTCATAATCGCTCTCTTTTTTTCTTGAGATGATGATAACTTAAGACGGATTTCTACATTAGTTTGAAGGTCGTTTATTTACGACATAAACTGAGAATAGTTTTTATGTTGTAACAAAAGCCAATTTGTGCAGCAGCCCCTGTGCTGAAATCGAATGCCGCAGCGTCGGCAATCGGGCGATTTACAACGCTTGAGGGCAATTTAAAGTAATAAAAAGAAACAAAGAGCGCAAACCCGCAGAGGAAGATAATAAAAGAAACTAGTTTTGCGGTGTTTTCCCTACTGCAGCTGGTCTGATCTGGCCCAGCTGACTATAGAAGAGAATGAAACGAGAGAATTTAGAAAAAAGTCGCGATCAAAATACTCGTTGCTTGGAGATTTCGGACTATTTTCGGCCTCCTTATAAATCGCGTTTAGTTCTCGGCTCGATGCTCATAATATTTACGAGGCTTTGAAATATACTCTGTGATTCATAATCGACCATTTTAACGAAATAATCAAAATTCACCCTAACCATGATACGTGTAACCTACGTATACAATTCATCTGGGTGATGCTCGGTCTAGCAACCAGTTTCATATAGGTCTACGACTGAATATGTTCCCTAGGAGACAGAAAAAATCAAAGTGTATAAGAAATCATCACGAGGGCATTTTCTGACGATCCGAGGTCACGTGATCATAAATAAAGCTGAGATGAGGCAAGCCCAGAAATTCCGCGTCCGAAGCGAACGTTCAGCTCAAAGTGAGGCTTGGCGAGACTTTCGGCACCGACGTTCAGCGTTTCAACGAATCTTGACACCAAAGTTACCGACCGAGAATCTACCGTTTCACCTGATGAAGGAACACAACCCCAAGGCATGTGAAATAAGCTTGGCTTGACTGTGGCGACACCTATCGCGAGTATCAACAATGTTATATGCAAACTGATTGTTAAAACTGACGAAACTATATATCTATCGCAAGTGATCATCCGCCATCGGCTACTATTAATAATGTCATGGGAAATCGAGACAAACTGCGGACTAAAGCGATGATTCGCAAGACGGAAATTTCGCGCAATAACTTTGCGTTGTTTCCTGATTCGCGGGGAGTGCGCGGTTTTCCACCAGCATTAAATTACGCGCATTGAGGATGGCATGGCAACAAAGCATACGTTTCGTCCACTACATCCGTCCATTATGCGCAAATAATTCATTCTATTTTGCATAGACGAGTAACGTGATATCGCATGAGAGTTGGATGAGCCGCGGGCGAGCAGTTAACGCGAAACCGTTCAATTATGACGTCTTAATTTAGCCGCAGAAATCGTGATTTAACGGCCGGCTAATGTTCTGGTGTCATTAAATTTATTCTCGTGACGTTATTCATATTTGTTTCACCGGATCCAACACTTTCATATCGCCATTGCCAGCATTAGAGCTAGTAGGTTGTCCCACCACCATAGAGGGAGAGACAGTCAAACCCAGAGTCAATTTTTTCCATATCGCCACTGCATTCACACTAGAGCTAGTCGGATTGCTTTCGACAGTCCTACTGCTATCGGGAGGGAGAGAGAGAAATCCGACCACGCAGCACCATTCAATACACAACGAATTTCCAAGCCAAGATAAATCAACCGACGGTCCGACTTTGCTGTGGCGTGAAATGACAAAGCGAAGTTGTTTTGTGTTTTCCCAAATGACGTAATCGCTAATGAGCCGCATACGCCCGGCTTGGAGTCGGCAGTCGCTCACAGCAACGCCGGCCTGATGAGTTCGGAAAACTCATTCCGGAAAATGTCAACGATGTGCGTGCGCAAACGAGATGAACTCGAGTGACCTTAGCCTGCAGTGCAGCCTCTACTGAATGTAACAGCCTACATGCAGCGATGAGCAAGGCAACGCCCTGAGCCTACTGCTTGTCACTCATCGAGTACGTGCCACGCCCCACAAGAAAGCGCGAACGGCCTGCTACCAGTCCTCACTCAACTGTGACGGGACTCTGACAGCTTGCGTGCCTGCCACCACTGATTGACATGACCACGCCTCTGACGAATCGAACCAAGCGCCTGTCACCATCGAACGAATTCACTGATTGACATGACCACGTCACAGACAGAGCGCGGAGGGAGTTCAAACCCTGCAGTGCGCAATCAGCAAATACCTCGCCGCATGAGCGTTTTCCAAGAAAACCGCGGGGTGTCTGACGCTGACACATCAAATCAACTGAGCTGATCACGTGACCTCGTACCGCGCGATGCAACCGTTCTGCATACTCCGTTCTGGTATTGTTACGGATTAATGACCAGAATAGTGAGAGATTTTTTGGTAATAATCAACAAAAATATACACACGAAAGAAAATTATTGTACAGAAAATTAAATCGGAAACTGAATCCAGCAGTTACGATTCAAATTCAACAATGATAACTACCACATTGTTGCGTAACAGTACATTTGCAGCATGCGAAACTAGTTGGTCACAATACAAAAAATTCAAATGAAACGAGAAAAAGACACTCAGAAATATTGACTCACCTTGGGTGGGCCGTACAAGCTTTCCAGGATAGCGTCAAACTCTTCAAGCTCTTGCTGCGTTGAGTCCGAAGTATACCCATAGTTGGGTGGTGACATCATTTGCTGCGGGCTCGACGTCACAAACTGTTGCGGTTGGAATGACGTCATGGTGTGTTGGCATGACGTCATGAGCTGTTGTGGTTGGTTTGACGTCATAAACTGTTGAGGTTGGTATTGCTGCGTTATTTGGGGCTGCTGGTCGTACTGGGGATAGCAGTTCGTGACGTTGGAGGGCTGGGCCGTTTGTAAGCAAGCCAGCCTCGCCCCGTCGTCGGATATGACGTATTGTTCGTACTGGGGCTCGAGCTTCACCTGAATCTGGTACTGACAGTTCGTTTGTACTTGCGGAATGACGTCACAGTGTTGTTGTTCGTATTTGACGCACACAGGTGATGTCGTCATAATGTCATTGTTAGCACCGTCAGTCCCCGGAGCGAGGAGAGCTTTGAGCGTCGGCGACACTATGGTAGGTCGGGCTTGTTGTTGCTCTGGCATCGGTAAATTGGCGGGAAACGATTGGTGTTGTGACGTCACCGACTGCGTGACTACTACCACGGTATTATCAGGCTGTGTGACGTCATTTTGCAATCTGGGACTTTTACTTTTGGGAGCGTCACAATCGGAGTCTTTCTTAGAGGTGCTCTTGGTGCGTTTCTGGGGCTTGTATTTGTAGCCGGGGTGGTCGCGCATATGTTGCAGGCGCATTCGTTCCGCTTCGACCACGTAGATATGCTTCTCTGCCTCTGACAGCAGCTTCCAACGCGCACCGAGCTCTTTGCTGACGGATGCGTTGTGAAGTTTAGGCGTTGCTTCCGTGATCTTTCGTCGCTCGATCTTCGACCAAATCATGAAGGCGTTGAGTGGTCGTTTGATGTGGCCTGGACGCGCCGCCTCCTTTTTCTGACTGCTAATTGAAGGCGGGGGAAGGATGATCTGTGATGGACCCATCCGTTCCAACTCGTCCATGATGTTTTCTGGGCTCGGTTTAGGCTTAGACTTGCGCGGGCACGGGTTGACGACATTGCGAGGTTTCGTGCACTGTCCGATTTGAGGCGGAGAATGTTGTTCGTCATCAATGACGCAATCAATACAATCTCTCGTAGGTGAGGGTGAGTTTGCGTGAAGGTCTTCCGTTCTCAGTGTAAGGAAATGATGATTGCCGTCGGTAGATAACTCCGAGTCGCTATGGTAACCCTGCGAGTCGGGCGAGAAGGGTGAGTTCGATATCGATCCAAAACTGTCATGTCTCATGTTGCCGACTCTGTTCATTCGGGCTTGTTGGATGATTCCCTTCATATGATCATCAATAGTGCACGTCACGGTTGGCTGATTTTTGATCATGAAGTATCCAATGACGTCACACGAGTAATAACTTTAAAAGATCTATTCTGACGTTAACAATTCTGAAACAATAAGAAATGTTTGTTATCGCATTGCTACGTCAAAATGACAAAACTTAGTGCATGATACGTCACAACGTCTAACAACTTCGAAATTGTTATGTCACAAGCACAGGTTGTTGGGTTGCTCGGGCGTGGCGGGTGATTACGAACATCGGAAGTGGCACCTGGGTCAGACTTGGCGCAATTGATTTCTGGCTGAGATAAAAATCAAAACCGAGATATGTTCGTCTCGTCTGCGAACTTTTCACCCGCCAATCACGTGACTGATAACATAAAAAACCTCATTGTTACGAGATAAATCAAAGACAGACTCCCCAAAATTTTAACTTTGACTAGTCAGATTGTCACATGCAAGACGTCAAATTTGCGAATGAGATCTCGTTTGGGAGCCAGTTCGCTATATACTGAGCGTCACGGATGAATGAACGGGCGTGCCTAGACTTGTAATGTTGCATCATAGCGGAGAAATCGCAACATGCGGGTAGTTTCAATGCGGTTGATATTGCGAGGAAGCAGTGTTCCCACCGTCACCGAATAAATTTTATATGCTAAAAACATTTTTAATGCAAAATTTGCCTTCAAGTTTAACAAGAAAATGAATATTCAGGGCGGAATAAATCGCAGGATGTTAAGCGGCAGGAAATTTAACGCCGCTGATTTGATGCCGCACGTTGTACATGAGGAACACTTCCCGAATGAGCTGACGAATCACAGTGGAGTAGTGAATCATGTTCCCATTATCAAATAAGCAAACCGGCGTGGGCGCAGCCTAGTCATTTTCACCGGATGTCGTCATCACCGGCGTCTATCACTTCCGCGAAACGCATTAGAGCAAATCCACACAACCTACTCTAGATCGAGTAGCATAGAATAAAGAGCGTTGTGACGTCACAAAACGAGAGCTATGCGGACATCCCGCCTTGATTACAATAAACTGGACTGGACGTTAAATCTGTGGTGACTTATTATATTTATTACTAATCGAATCGTCCACCATCGGCTCCATTATTTTTCTTAATTACAGAGGAACTTCATAATGATCTAACTGCGCGCGCACAGTAGCACAGCGAACACACTAGCCGTTATGCACACGACGCTAAATTACTTTGACTGGACTGCGCTTAATAACAACCACGTACGCTACTTGAAACAAGCACTTGTTAATCTGTAGTGCAGAGCCCTGCGAGAGACTGTGTTATTGTTTTCATTAACCTTCGCTACACGCCCTTTCACAAGCATTCGCGATCAGCCATTTCCCCGCAAGGTCGCTTTGAAGCATTGCTGAAGAAAATGCTAATGGCTCATGACTCGGGTTGGTGTTGTGTTGTCATAATGGAGGATATGACGAAACTGATGAATACGAGGTATTATTTGTTGCGTTTATGCTCGGGTGTCACGTGACGCGGCGTATTCATATTCGCCATCAAATCCTTCCTGCTTCCTCACAACTGCGCATGCGCAATGGATATCTGCAAGGTACGTCCAGCTGGGTTGTTGGACTGCAGGCACTCGCCTGTCTGTCAACTACCAATCCATACAATAATAACATCTCGAGTAGATGTCGATATCGGTGACAGTCTGTTATTACGCCGGACGTCGAGGGATGTTTTACCGGCAAAAGTTCAAATATCGATCGGGATGTAATCGATCTCGTATCCCAGCGGGAAGAGAAACGCTGGCTGTCAATCGAACGATTTTCGACGAACGAAACCATTTTCAAACGTGAACGGGACAGAAAATACTGATTGCCATAACAACCGGCTCGTGACATCACGTCACGTTTGTGTCGTGACAAACGCGAGTTTTACGCAAGGCTGACTGTTTCAACCGTTTGATTGGTTTCAAGCCACGGTAGGAAGTATCTGAGCAAGATTCGGTTCTCGGTTCAAACCCACGCTGGGAAATCCAGGCAACCTACACTTAGTGTCGGTTACACCCACGACTGTCGCCATTTCGTGTTTGCTTAACCTGGACATACTTTCCGTGATCTGATCAAGATAACGTTCCTCAAACAGCCACGCCAGAAGCGAGGGTGAGGTAAAAAGATGACTTTTCATAAACGCGATTCATGTGCACCATGAATTTTAGAAGTTACTTCGTTAAGATCAATTAGTCGCCGCTCCGCTCGTGCGAAAAATCCCTCCTGTGAGTTGTGACGTTGCAGCGAGGATTTTGGATTCACACCCGTTACCTTGACGTAACAACGCCATTTGTAAATTAATCCGGATCAAAGGAAAACCGAACAGCCGCCGCTTACAAGCCGACGTTTGGGTTAATTAACGAAGAGTCTCCTCTCAATCACGAATTCGATCATTTACTGCATCAAATGTCACGCTACGTGTCATTATTTTGTCATATTCCAATCAAACGCTCTACTTTCGTGTTATAATCACGTTTACTAAGTCACAATATATGAATCACGGGTCTCTATATAGAAGGCAACCATCAATGAAAAGGTGTGACGACACCGACCAGCTTCCTGCATCTACACGAAACGCAAGTCTGCTTTAACGACATAAATCCAACCACACAAGAAACTTACATACTTCTTCATTATTACTTCACAGACCTTTACAGACGTTAGGCAGTTAATATCTATAATGTATGGGATTTCTGTAGCCTGTACGAGTTCACAGTATCCATGATATATACCTAGGTAAGTACATACGCTGTTGCCTGTCTGTTTGATAACTGTATCAGTGAACAGTATGTCGGGCGCACCCGGCCTGTCCCAGATCATTTGATCAACTGGCCACGATCAGCTGTTCCAGTCTGTAATAAATCGATATTCGCCAAAACAACCTTCACCTCACGGTCTCTGCTGCGCACTAACTCGCCAATTGATTTTACAAGAGAGAATAATTTCGAGAGAAAAGAAAAAAGTTGCGCTAAATAATATTGTTACATAATGAATGCTTGTTTTGATCAACTCTCAAATGAAATTCGAGAGAAATTGATCCATCCAACAAAGTCAGCAGAATTTATAAATTATTTTTAATTCGAAAGTCGAATCTATTTATGCGAACGATGGCTATTTACACGCACGGACCGATATCACGATCAACATATCGTTCCTCTATTTAAATTTGATAAACAAGGCCGGACTGTAGTAACACCAACAGGCTGTTTTATGAATAAGTTGCGCTCGGAGCTTGAACCCCACTCATTAGTCATTATTAGGGAATAATAAACCGTCTATGTCGCAACACAGGTGTGTATGAGTACCAAATGTATTCCAATGTCACAAATTGACAAAACACGCTCCTCTGTTAACTAACAGATACTTGTGTCAATCGAAACTGTCGTAATAATAAAAACAGTCAGGGAAGGGGGGAGCGCGACATCCGGAGATAAATAGATACCAGGTGATACGTCAATAACAGGCCAATTTCCAAATATTTTCGAGTCAAGATAGTTTTGATCCAATATTAAGCCGCAAGCGAGTTTCAAATTTCGTATTTGTTATCGCGTCACAATGAAGATATTTCAGTAGAACGATTGATCGAACGCAGTCCTCTGGGGAACTCTAGCGATTCAGACGAAAACTCGCATCGTTGTTACGTGACGTGGGGTCTATTTGTGCCGTCACAATGCCAATTTGAATTCGATATTTCATATTTCCATAAATGATTTCAATGATTATTCGATTTGAAGCAATGGGATTCTAATTCCGAATTTTTGACGTTGATAAAAAGTTTTCGACAAACTTCGAATTCCACGACATCCATTCAATTCAATATAAATCGTTATATTCCAGACGAAAGCTTGAGATTTGCGAGATAAAGTTTTTGACGCCGCATTGTGACGGACAGTCCACAAGACGGTGCAATATCGCAAGATGCAGCTGTATCTGATTCACGAGCGAGCGTCGAATCTCTCAAAACTCCACAACCTTACGAAGCTCAGATTAGCAATAGATATATTCCACTAGACCTCCTTCTGACTGTTCACCAACCAGCCCGATTGGTTCCTACTCGCCTCGCAACCTCTATTTATCCTCGTGGGAGGGGTGACCATTTCTTCGCGTCGCCTTTTTTCCCTTTGTTTATTATGACGCAGAGCTAACTGTCTTTATCTCAGAAGTCTCAGAAAAACATTTATCCAAAACTTAGAGTTTTATTTTGAGAGAATTTGAGGACCTTCTCCGTAATCTTTGTTGCTAAACTACTAATTAATAACCATCCGCTAGTCGGCGCTCGTGAGTTCTCTAGCGCAATATTTTCAGTATTTCGCGATTTTCGTTCTCGTGACGGATTAAATTTAGTAAAACGGGGAAAAACCGGCAAAAATATCGCGGACATTCTCATAAACTAGTTTTTTGCACAATCTCAAGGTTACTATGCCTACCAGAGAACGAGCTAGTTATGCATATACTTTTTTGGGTGGGTGACGACATCGTTAAATCTCTCTCTCTCTCTCTTAGCGATTCAATGGCTCAATGCAAGGATTATTCGTAATTTTTGCATCGCTCGGTCCATCTGGTAAGTAAGGGGACCGATATTCATGCAATTTCGATAATTGCTATCGACTATCAATTACTGCAGGCGAGGACGCCGGTTTGTATTATCCGCTTTGAAAATCAATCAATCAATTTCAATCGATTTCTAATTATCACCCATGCTGGGTTAGATTACGCGTCGCTTTCCGTAATCCGGTTATGAGGACTCAACTCCCCCCACCCCGTCCTATGCAAATACAGTCTCTGAGTGCCGCGGAAATTGCAAAAGCGAGACAAACAGATTACACGGAATGAATCAGCGATGTCTGTATTCGAATCAAATTTGTTGATGCATTTTACTGATCCGTGCGTTAATCCTAACACTACAATGTAGTAGGAACCCGTCCCGTAATTCCCGCCAACATCCCCGAGCGATTACCTGCCTGAATCATGTCTATTACCTCATAATTAGGTTTTCGACACAACTCTACGATTGGCGAATGATATCATCGCTAAAAACAATTTTCGCCTCTTTATATATTAGCGACAATTTTTTTTTCTTTGTGACGACTAAATGCTCGCTCCAAGTCTATCTGGAATCCGTAATCAAGATGCTCAATTTCTTTCTCTCTTTCTTTTATCTTGGAGGAAAATGAGAGAGAGAGGGTAGCGTCACTCTCGGTTGCAAGCGAATTTATCTTTCCAACGGTTGGCACACACTATTAGGAATTATGATACAATAATAAACGTATATAATATCGAGTATTTCGAAACAAAGAGACCTGTAACGTCTAACTCTGGATTTCTGACACATCTTTACATTAATCTTGTGATCTTTGTTTTGTCATAATGCCAAGTTTTAAAAACATGGATGCAAATCGTCGACAAAGAGGTGGGATATGGGCTCGGGCTTTGTCTAACTCCTCACCAAAATACTGCGCGACGATGGTTTCCTGCGTCCCCTCCCCCCCAAGCTGTCTTGCGACACGATCTCGTAAGCTTAGATCCACCAGCGCAAATATATAGGCTATCTCAAGACTGTCTCGACTTGGAGGCCAATTCTGTGCCTGCCAACCTGCGCTGCCGCAATTATGACGGAAAGTCGATGAAGGAACGCTGCTGTGGCAGCCACTGACAAAATACTTGCGATCTCAGTAAATATGAAGTCGAGTGAACCTTGGTGGCTACGAAAGCAACCAACGCGAAGTCTCAGAGCGTCTGGTCTGTCAGTCAAAACTCTACGAAATGACGATACACTCCACAACTCAACAACTTTGAAACTGCATGGCGTACAACGCTCTCACGCAAGCGCACACAGAAGCATGGATCGAACTGCTGCGTTTGAAATCGCAGTCCCGAGCGAGTTGGCGCAAAGCCGACAGCCAGCTAGAAGTGCGATCCTCACACGATGCCGTCAGCCGTCTCGATATAATGCGCAAACAAGCGCTGTCGCTCAATTGTTTAATCACAGCAGTTCCTTCGAAAGTTAAACAGCGAAAGTTATTAATTGGTCGCTGTCACATTTGTGCGATTCCCACGGCGTTAAACGCAAAACAGAGGCTTGGACATAATTGATTACATTTGTGATTACGCTCGAAGTAAAGTCACTGAAACGTGTCGCGGTCAATTTCAGTGAAATCAATGAAGCGTGTCGCGTTCAATTTTATGCAACGATATCGTCTGCTGAGTCAGGCGGACTCACGCGCGTCATTGCTCATAATAATCGCTGTGATCCAAAACATAACGAAAGATTTTATCGTAAAGAAGAGTCATCGCAGATAAAACGTCCAGCCTCGGCTTATTGACAATTATAACATTCACAAGCCTTCGGAACTCTGCTCTTAGTAAATGAAGTATTACCCTACTTAAGTAAGAATATAGTATAACCGACGGCGGACGATCAATAGATATCGTAAAGAAGATTCGCCACAGATTTAACGTCTAGCCTCGCCCCGTTATTAGTTTTCAGTTACTGATGGTTTTCAGCCCAAGGCGATCTCTCAATCAGTCTGTTTGTTGAGGCGGTTTCGAGGCGGCAAACGATTGCACCACCACAGGCCAATCGATGCTTTCCGGTCATATCCTACGTTTTGCCGCCTTCGAACTGCATGCGTGTCACGTGACCTGACCCGTTGCATTTCCGTCGCGGCAATTCTGATCGGAACAATCGGTCTAACGAGGCTAACATCTAACTTAACGACTGTGTTTGATGTGTTGGCAACATCCTTTTCGAATACTGATATATCGGTGAGCTGCGGGCCCTCGCTCATGATATTATTGAATCACCGTTTTCACGCGATGAAGACATGAGCTTGCGAATCAAGTTTCCAACAAATTTTGCTGGACGTTAAAACTGTGGTGACACTCTCTATATCTATCGTAAATGACCATCCGCCAAAGGCTACTATCAATATATTGCTATAAATTTAGCTGGACGTTAATTATGGTGACACTCTGCAGATATATCGTAAGTGCCATCGGCTGCTATCAATCAATTTGACTGGACGTTAAAACTGTGGCGACACACTCTATGTTGCATGAAATTGCTCGCTGGAGGAGTATAATGACGTCAGCAAACAGATTTTTCGTGATGTTAGTAATTTTCGGCCAATTTTTCCCAGATTTTCCACCGCTTTCCCAAATGAACTGCAACGTTACGCAGCTGTGACCTGTGCCAGCAATCAACTTTTGCAGAAGAACGTGACGCAAAATCGTGATTTATGATTAGTATACTTGAGTTGAATATTAAGTATGAAGCATCATCGTCGTAAACATTTTCATTATTACAAAAGAAACGTGATTGAGTTCATCGCACGACTGAGAGGCACCTTATTCGCAATTTGGCATTGTGACGAGTCGTGACGTAACAAACACTGCAGTTTACTGCTTGCCAGCAAAGAAATTTCGGAAATACGCAACCGATTTCAATTGCATTCTCGGTAGAATCTCCCCAATGACGTCAATTCGTGTCCTTTCTCCCCCCTATCTCTCTCTTTCTCTCTCATTCTCCTTCTCTCATCATTCTCTCTTTCCCGTTACGTATCGGACCCCACCAACGGGTCTTGCGCGGGGAATTAGCATATTTTCAACCATTACTGACCCAATTGTGGCGCAGGTTACAGATGGGCAATCGAATTTGAAGACTCTGGGTCGAATAGAATGATATTCGAACCGAATATAAATTTTTTCTTTTTGCGAATAACGAACCAGCGAGTTCCGGATTGAAACAACTGTCATCTCTGGCGGCAAAATGTTGAAATGTAAAAATTTGGCAAATGCTTTGAAAATAACACTCGGTTGCGTCTCCTTCGATACTCGCCTATGCAGGACAGCCTGTCAGCCGTGTGTTGTCGATACTCGAATCGAACCCAAGTTTGCTACGAGCCCGAATCGCGACGGGAGTGGATATCTGGTCGTGACGCAGATCACAAACGAGGACGACAACCCGCGGCGAGGAGAAGCCGAAGGAAAACCCATTATTGCAAAACAATTTCGATTTGATTGCCGTGGTAACTTGTGACAGGCGATACGTTGCACTATGATTGTGCACGTAACAATACGTGTCGTAGACATCTCAGAAAAGCGCGTTTTCTGTGAGTTGAGTCACGGTCGTACACTTATACTGTTTCATTATATGGCTTACGTCACTCGTAGTAATCGAGTAATCGAGTGAAGTTCAAGTGTTTGATTTGTTTTGACGCCTAGCGCGACACGTCTGCTCGACACGTCAATCATAGGGAGGCGTGGCAATCAATCAGCTGAGGCACACGGAATTTTAAGGTGTCTCAGTTTCGTCACAAATAAATTCACCCGATTTCAGAGAGAAATAGAGCTTGTAGGAGTATCGCTACACGTACTAACCGTTGAAGGGTTGAAAATGTCATAGTCCGCTATCAGCTCTAACAGCAATGCTTGGTATTAATTTTGTGGTGACGCTATACTTTGTCCGCCATCAGCTCTAAGACTTGAAATGAGTTTGTTACTAAATTTGTGGTGACTTTCTACTTCTGTCCACAGTCGAGCTTCTGCAGACAGTAATGGCGGCGGCATTCAATCGCTAACGAGCCGTCTTGTTGTTGTTTTGCGAGGCGTGTCGGGGGTCGGAACGCGAGGTTGAAAAAATGGCGACAGCGCTACCATTCTGTGGCTTTAATCTCATTAAAAACACACTGACCACAATTCAAGCTTGAGGCGATTGTTTCGTAGATAAGCGTAATAATAACTCTTTGATTTCGCCATTTTGATGTCACATTTCGTCGTCTGGAACTGAGTTTAGCAAGTTTTTGAGCGAGTTCTTCAAGCACAGGTCCAGACTTGCCTTTCCCGTCTTTGTTCCCTTCTAACAACACGGATAATTTACACGGATCGAGTCCGTATCGTGAGGAAAACACGACTAATAATAAAATCTATAACTTTTGTTTTCGCGCCAAAACGAAGGCATTATTACGTTGCACAAAATTTGCGGCAAAACGGCTGAATCTTCAGAATTATGAGATTTATGGCGGAAAAAAATAACAAAGTTCAATTTTTTGGTGTTTCCCTGGGTTTTAGCAGCGCTTTGTTTGCAAACAATTGCTCAACCGCGTCAACAATCGAATCGTCAATCCCGTCTGCAATCGTCTGAACTTGTTCCCGCGCTTTGTCGCTTGCAGGTGACGAACGCATGCGATGAGCCGGTCGTCATCAGATCTTAGTTTGGGTGAGTTAGAGTGAGAACGGAGGGGAAGGGTTATAGTTCTGAATAAACTGAGTCTGTTTGTGGCCGCCCGCCATCGGACTTAAACTGAGGCTGGACGCTGCATTTGTGTTGATAATCTTAATCCAGAGATGGCAGTGTCGTTGCCCTGATGTCCAACCCGAAGAAAATAAAAAGTCGAACGAAAGAGGAAGAAGTTGATGACATTTTACAATAATCGTGCGATTCGATAATTAGACTGGGCTATTTATAGCAGTCTATCCTCAACGCCGTCTAAATAACCCGAGTACGATTTGTTACATCACAGTTGCGACCATCCCACAACTCACCCAATTATATCAAACTTTAAAATTTTTTTTTAGGGAATGATGATTTTAAAATTATAACGCCCCGTTCTTTACTAATCGTTGCTTAGAAACAGTCTAATCAAAAATGCTAAATATATTTCCAGCGTCAGCTCAGTTTCAGTTCCCGTTTATTAAAATGAACGAAAGTTGTAGTAATAATTATGTTGAAAAATGACCGACGGCGGCCAATCATCACACAAGACAAAGCAACCGTCACCCACGGCCATGTGTAACCCCCAAATTTAACATCCAGCGTCGGTCTATTATTCAGAATTAACCGGTTTCACTCGGACTATGAAACATGTCACGCTGCGCCAGACCTTCAAATTAATCGTGGGTTAATAGTTTCGCGTCTCGCGACTATTGGCGGACGATCGATAAATATCGTAGACCGTTTATAAAAATGACGCCCAGCCAAATTTTGGGAAATTTTTTCCACAACTCCAGCCTCTGGGCGGCGATCAGATACAGACAAAACTACGACGTCGCCACAAACTTAATGTCCAGGCTCAGTTTAGTCAAGTTCTCGTAAGCTCCTTTATTTCGTATTAGTGTCTGAGTCAGCTCAGATTATATTTTATTGGAAATTAGTTTAGATGATTTCTGAACTAGCCTACGTCATCAATTTCAGATAAATCCAACATAATCTTAAAACGAAGTCAATTTTTTACGCGCGATTTTCAGAAACGATCGACGCGAATGGCCACTTGACGAGCAATAAAATGGCGGGTGACGCTAAATTTCGGCGTCGATTTGATTTGCGTCCAAAGTCTTAATTTCAACGCTAAATTTTCGCATCATTGTTACATAACAAGCACTCAAAGAAAATTGTTTTATGAGTGTTTTCGTTCGAGCTGCAAAATCACGAGAATTTCGACAATGTCGAATCTCAGAACTTCAATTTTCGATGAAATGGCGACAGTAGAGAATGTCACCACAGTTTTAACGTCGCGTCTAATTTTTTAGAAACTTTCGGGGATGCAATTCCTTCGTCCAAATCCGATGATTGCGGACAGTCACATACGAAAGAGTTTCGCCACAATTTGAACGCCCAGTCAAATTAATACTTGCTATCAATAAATGGCGGCAGTGACGACACAAACGGCCAGGCGACGGCATAGCGAAATAAACCGATGCAGTTCGTTCATCATTATTCTGGAAAGCAATTTGGAAAACAGATCAAGTCACGTGCCTTAGATTGTGTTTGTTACACCACAAACGGTAATTGCAAGTCCTGATCTGTTTGAAATCTCAAGTCAGCGATTTTTTCATCGTCTAACCGTCGCAGTCTATATTTAGACGGCGTGATTTAAACAAACTAAGAACTACTCTAACTCTTGTCTCGCGACACTGTAACCTGATATCGTGACTTGAGTGTTATTGTTATATCATAATTTCTGCAACTGTTACAGAATAATACAAAAAATGAGTTCTAATTATGAGGTGGTCAGGCGTTTAGCGCGTGGTAGGCGTGTGTTGGGAGGCGTGGTTTTGCAACGAACATTTTCCTCTTTGTGTCGCGGCTGATCGAAGGTCGATTTCGATGAAGTCCGGATCGACAGAAACGGAAATCGGCGAAGGTCGCAGCAGATGTTCGCGATCCACAGTCTGGAAAAGCTCAATGCTGCGAGAAATTAATTCTGCTGGGTGCGATATTTATAAGTCTAGTGCTGCAAGGCTTAATCTTCAATCTAGAAGCTACACTGTTCTCGCATCCAAAGTCTGTCACAAAAAGCTTCACATCCATCTTCACCTGACGAATGAGTGGGGAGCTCCGAAAGCTTCTGAATTATTCAAATAAGGTGGCCTGGACGTTGCATCTGTGGTGACTTATTCTATCTATTACTATAGTAGGGTTATGGTCCGAAAATTGGTGAAATATATTCCAATAAACTGAAATGGATGTTAAATTTCTGCATTACTATTCGGCTCCACCATTTTTCGTATAATACGGCGGGCCCGTTCCTACGCAGGTCGTACGAACTGTTCACAAATCGCAAAAGGCCGCAAGACGCAAATGTTGCGGTCGGTTGGTTGATTTGCATTTTTCTAACAGCAGGGGAGTGCCTCTTCAATTTGACGGCGTTTGAGGATAAGTGGCGTCGTTTCAAGATAGCGCTCCGGCGTCCAGACAGCGTTTTCGCGTCAATAGTGAAGATGCATTTGTGTGCACGACGCCACTTCGACTAAAAATAGCGTCCATACCTCCTTCCACTCTGGGAGAGCAGCGCATTGAACTCGTTCGCGTGACGACCCTCCCGATGGTTTGTTTTGATTCAGCTAATTCAAATAATTATGATTATGGTGTCATAGTGCGCACGTCTTTCTCAGAAGCGAGTGTTGATTGACGGCGAGGACAAAAGCGGCGATATCGCCCTCATCTCGTGGATTATAATTTGCAGCGAAAATCAACGTTTAGTCGCTTATTACCTGAAAAACTTTCGCCAATTATCGTTTAATTGGACGAACTGAGTTGACGATACTTCAAGTTCATTGTGACGTTGTTCATCGTCATACTTGAATGTAAATTTGGTGTTTTTTGCAGCAACTGAGCGTAGTCACGTGATTCGGACTGCGCAAGCTTGCTGCCGTTCGCCCGCCGCCGTCACCGTTGCGCTATATATTCCGAGGGTCGGTGTTTTGTTTAGGGGTCGACCGACCGAGCCGGCAGTCGTCATCCGAGTCAGAATGTCAATGCGTGACACCAAGCTCGATCAAATCGCTTTAAGGCCGCCATTGATAATTCTTCGGTAATAATCGCTATCGGCTGTCAATCATCCAGGCGAGAAGAGCGGATCGTGTCAGCCTTGAATATAATCAGAATCGACGGATTTCCAGTTTGTGAAGGATAAATTACTTGAAACATCAAACACAGTTTAGAAGCAACTCGGCGAGCGCATTTCGCAGACGACACTTTTTTGTTTACAATTCGCTGCATTGTACAAAGTAATATCTTTGTTTTGTCATAAACAAGCTATCCTCTCTCATTGTCAGCAGTAAAGATCGTATCCGTTGCGTTATCCGCGCGGATCCATGGATAGCGCAATCTCAGATTAGACAAAGGAGTACGCCTGACTCGGACGAGTCTAAACTCATCCTTATTCGGGAGTATTTTTAAAACGATTACTCAATCGTCTAACGCTGACGTGTCTTTGTCTAAATTGTGATGAAACACTGCCTTGACGATGACATAATGGTTCCCATTCATACAAAACAAAATGTCGGTGATGAACCAGCTACCCCGTTAACGCATCGTTGCAAGCTATCTCCCGCGATGCCTAACTCTCCAGTTTGCCCGAAATGGGAGCAAAGACAAATGCGGTCAACCACACTGCACTGCAGTCACTGGCGACTATTGGTTTTGCAAAATATCAACGCACACAGCGACGCAGTGGAGGCCTATCGTATTGATTTCTCGAGGCCGCTGTTGATATTTGGAAGCCGATAAACAGTGTCCTTGTCTGAATGATCACAGATACCAATTTATCGAAAAATCGCGAATATCGAGCACCGAGCCCCCTCCTTACTTGGCTGAAGACTGATAAAATCACTACCGCATTCACAAGCTTCAACAACGAAAGCTTCTCAATGTTATCATTCTCAAGCCTGGATGTCAAAAAATCTGCGACGAATCTTCTCACCGCCATCGGCTCCCACTATATTCTATGCTATATCGTAAAGGCGATTCACCACTAATGTTATAATTCTCAATAAACCAAGGATGATGATTTAACTCGGTGGCGATATCTATTGGTCGCATGCAATCGGCTCCACTGTAGTTTTACTTAAGTAGGGTTAAAATTTACGTTCATTCTGTGATGAAACACAAAAACAGTTTTGGTGAATGTTTTGGGCCGCGAATATTTGGTCGATCCTTCAACTCCAGCAATTCGCTCCCGTTCACGTCTCTCATAAATTATGCAAATCATTCATCAGTTATTCAAGCGTTCATTTCGTGCCAATCAACGAGTGGGAGCTCGGTCACGTGATCCTTAATTAACAAGTGATGAAATTTTCATGACAACATACGTCATATGTTTTGGATGCGAGTGACGTGATGACATAATACAGTGTTTTAATCCACTGTGACGGTTACAAACAGAAGTTTGCGCGCAAGATATCGTCAGGTACAGGTAGTCAGTGGTAAATTAATAATTAGCGTACCTGTGCGTTCTAACGTCTGGCTAATCACGCGGCTAATACTTTGTCTTACAAATCAGTATGCAGTCTTTCTCTCTGCCTGGCAGTTAATAACGGCGAGTATGCGCAGTGTAGTGATCCGGACTATAAACCAGAATTATCGCGTACGGGCGGACTAAGCATTGACCCGGCGTAGCGTGAAAAAGCCATGCATTCTAAACAACGACAACTGTTAGAGCAGTGGTCGCCTCACAACGTTGCTTATACTCCGTGGTGCTTGAATTATCGACGCAGGGAAGAAAGTAGCCTGCGAGGTAGTGCTGGTTGAGAGGGATAGGGGGGAAGGAGGAGGGGGGTATATGGATGTTGTCCACTTGTTTAGTCGGCGGTGAGATTTTTTCGCAACATACCTCGGCCCAAATAACTAAAAAAAACAATGACGTCATCGATCGAGAAAAACACCACCTTGATATACATTGCACCTTAGCAACGTCCTTAGCAACCGCCGCGTCTATCAGACATGATGCGTCGTCAACATATTTTTGAAATTCGTTTTATTTGTCTGTGACTGATGTTTTCAATCATTGTTTTGTCACAGTGATAGGCGCTTGGTTTCCATTATTACGAAACGTTATCGCGGCATTGGCTAGCAGCGAACGCACGTCCCACGTCCGACAGTAACGAGATGCACATTTGATTCTCCTCCCCACTCTCGTCTACCGCTGTCACGTGGTATGACATCGCGCATTGAGAAGTTATTTTTGCCATGATCAAGACAGCTTGTATCACTTGGTCCCCAAGACCGTCCCCCAACCCCTCCAAGGCTCCAAGTCAAAACAGACCGTCCTATCACAATGACCTACGTTCTGTAGATGCAGTAGTACCACTCCTTTCTCCCCTCCCCAGTCACGTGATACACACCTAAGTTCCGGGTCAGGCGAGATCCGGAACAGCTGCACTGACAAGAACGTGTGAAATCGCATCGGATCCTTGTTTGATTTTCCACGATAACTCGAACCCTTGAAACGGGAAAAGTAAATAAATAATACCTCCTGACGCCCCTGACCGAGTTCAACAACCTCTGGTTAGTTAACGTAACGACTGCACATTGACAATTGAGAAACATGTTGATTAAGAAGGTGTGAAAAATATCATAACAACTTGTTATTTAGAACGAGTTGAGTTATAAAGTCAATGATTCGGGTGAAATTTGAAGAGATAACGTTGTTATCTAATTAGCGAATTGCGACGCAACTTTCTGCTCTCTCGGTGCAACACGCACGCATGCTCTTTCATAGGCACACACACTCCTCCACATGTCTATCACACACACGAACACACAGACAGACAGACACAGACTCGCACAACACGCGCACACACACACACACACACACACACACCCTGCACATGAAATCGATTTCGCGACATTTATCGTCCGTGTGAACGAATTCCTATTCTGTTTGCCAAGTATTGTCACGTGACTACGCCAGACGCTTGTAGTAAATGCTGTCGGGTTAAAGGTCGCAGATTAAGCTGATGTACGAGCCGACCTTGTTTATTACGCTTGTGACCGAGATTTGAGCAAAACAACGTCTCTGATTGGTCAATTTGAATCTGGCGGCAATATAACTGTCGAGTTATAAATAGATCGGCGTAAATATTTGTGGCGACGGGACAGCGATGTCGGGTGAATCACAACACCAGAACACAACTCTTGTAATGCTTCTAGTGGCTAAAGAGTATACACAAATCTTCACTGTAGAATGGTCCGGGAAGCGAAATTATCCAACGAAAATGCACGTAAATTCGCATGAAAGCAAATTGCGGACGATCAATAGATATCGCAAAGCTGATTGGCAGTGTTGGTATACTGAGTAATCTTTTTATTTTCAAGAGCGATACGATAATCGGCCTGGGCGATAATCAGTCGACCCCTAATTAAATTTACAAGCTCCTTTCCTTCATTAGATGTCAATTCAGACTCTCAAACCGCAGCGAGTCCATTTTAAAATGTAGCCAATGATTCCCTGGTTGCGGGGTGTGTTAAATGGTATTCCTTACTTTGTATTTTCGCGCGAATGCATTTCGTTCGTTATCAAATCGGCGAGATTCGCGGAAACCAATTAGATGAAGAAATCCTGGATCGTAAGAGTCTGCAAAACCTTGCAAGATACCGGGTACATCCCCTCAGACAATTACATCATCGAGACCGGCGGCAAAAACAAGATTGTAGATTAGAACACGCTCGCGTCAGCTAACACGGACTACATCATTTTTTCACGTTAGAACCTGTCTATCCGTCAATGCCTCTAATGCTGTTCTCTATGGAGTTTCACCCTACTAAGGTAATGTAGGCCAGGTCAATGCTTAGCACGCGTGTCGATATTTTTCGTTTATAGCCTGGGCCACTATCACTCTCCGTGCTCCTCTGACACTCTCTACTCGAACAGAGAAGGAACTGATACCAATTTTAGAGATTTTGACTCGATCGGGAATGAATGTCGAGACCTGCCGTTTGAAAAGTCAACTGACCCGGCTAATTGAACGGTGCCTCTTACGTTCAAACAATGGTAACGTCTACTACGTTGAAATCAGGCAATTCGCCGCTTCGCAACTCGGCAAAAACATGACGTGATGTAATTCGAATTGAAAATACACAAACGTATGAGCTAATGCGAACTTGCGCGACTTTTTACGATGTTTTTGAGCTTAGCCTGCCCCGCGATGCGTCACCAACACGCTGTTTAACTCACTTCCAACACGAGCACGCGCTCACGATTACCTTGTAGCCCAGGCCTACATCTCTTGGCACTTTCTAGGCGATAAACTGATGACAACACGTTTGGTTCTGATTCGAACCTCCGCCATTTTCATTTGCTTCCCGTACGACTTCGTTTTTCGTAGGCTGTGTGTGTGCGTGGCAAAGCGCACTATATGCAATAGATTACTTTAGTAGGGCAATTTATCACTTTTTTAATATTTCCATCACATTTTACTAGACTTATTTTCTGCGCGACTGACTGGCAACACGCGACACACTATAGATTTACTTTCGTGGGCGCTTTTGTCGGATATTGACTCTGTGATTATTGGAACTGATGGGCCCGATGTCATGATTGGATCCATGCGGACCTCTCGTGATGATTGCAGGCATCCTACCTTACATCGTATACCTAAGGTCTCGTTACATTTAGTTTAATTACCTTTTCTGTTTATTAAAGCGGGATACAGGCATTCCGCTTGTTTTGATCAGTTTCCTTGCCACGCTGCCTATTTCTATGAGGTTACTAAATCGATCGATTGATTGATTAAATCCCGTGGAACAGGTCGCGAGCGCTATGACGCATCCCCGAGCGTCAACGATCGAAACGTAGCCCGCGCGTAAACAACCATTCATCAAACCCCCTCTGCCGTCACGCGTCAAAACATTGTTACATAATAATGACCATAAGAGTGTAATTTATCTTGTGTTTATGAAGATTTGATAACGGTGGCGTAAGAAATACTCTTTGTTATCTCATAATCAAGATCAAAAACATGATGGCTTTGACGACTGGAGCTACGATTCGCGAACGCCTCTGACTCAAATCGCTAATATTGAGTCATACCATTATGACACAGACGTAGCGTCATAATAGAGTAGACATTTCAACTACACAAAGATGGGGCGACGCTTGAGTGAACAACGTACATATTACATCAACCCCCAACACTCAAAGCGAGGCTGGAAACGATGTTTATGCCACACCGACTACCAGCGGACATTGAAAACGAAGCCTCAAAAGAATGCGGGTCAACCCAGTTCACTTGATTACATTTCAAGCTCCCTTAACGCAGCAGACCGGAGATTATGGCAAATCACCCAATGGAGCGACAGGTCTGAAGAACGTGCAGTAGCTGAGACCACCAAACAGTGGCTGCCCTGACGTCGTCTACTTCTGAGAACTAACAGCGACGGCAAACGGAAGAATGGATTATGGATCGATCGGCCTGGCTGATTAGCGCGTCTGGTGCTTGAATAGGGTTTGAACAAGCATGACAATTTCACCATGGCAGTCTGGTACTTGTGACAGTTGGGCATCTGAAGGAAGTCAAGTGCGAAGGTCGGCCTCTGACATCGAAAATTTACGAATAGGGTATGAACAAGCTTGACAATTTCACCAAGCGGCCTAGGTTGACCTCAAACAACGCACGGAACAGTCCACATTAAATTGGCGCAACTCACCAGTCAGTCAGAGGCAGCATCTCCTCCATCTCTTGATCACACAAATTGTAATCCACAGACCAGGCGACTGGAAGGCTATACACGAATCCATTGCTTCGCTTCCTTTGCAAGAAATATCCACTCCAGGAGTTATGACAGTAATCCAGGCTACAAGTCAGACGCAGTTCAGCCAAAACATATCATCCGTCCAAACTATCGCCTATGTTACGTCTACATGATGAAGTAACTGCAACGGAAAACACGCACGGCAACGACTTCAACTGTTTAAGACGCTCTGTACTGCGTTTGACTGCGTCTTCATGCACCGCACAACCAATCAACACAACAGTAATCAAGACGTGATCAAGCAACGCGACCGGAGAGAGATCGAGAATGAGACGTCGCCACGGAAATTTTCACCGCGTAAATCTTACACAAAAATTTTTTGACTTCTGCAACTATCGCTGAGATTTCGAAAGAGTGACAACGACGTCAGGCATATATGACGTCACACCTATCGCTACATCCCCCCTCGGTTGGGGGCCTACTTGTAGTCAGAGATGGCGGGAACGTCCATGGATATACGTTGTCGCATATTATCACTGGCGTGGGACACTTTAACCTTAACCTCGCACCCACCCACAACCCACCCCTTCTTACTACTTTATTCTTACCGATTATAGTCGTCACAAAGCAAATTTTAGTGTCAAAGTCTAACTTGAATCCAAAGTACGATTGTGATAGAACAATGTAAACAGCTGGCGTGACACCTGTTTTATGATTTGAGTCATCGACCCGCTGTTTCAAGTTACGACGACGACCCCCTTAATCTGTAATTGGAGTGGCGACTTTTTGTCTCGTCCCAACGTCTATTATATTTCTGATAATTAGAATCGAGTTTTTAAGAAAAAAATTGGTTCAAATATAAACCACAGTGTGATTAACGTCTGCCGGGAGTGCGCCAGATCGTTTCCTGATTCCAGGGACTATATACATCAAACAAGCTTGACTTCGATGCCCTTCCAGCTCCTTCGGCGTCTCTTTGTCACCACGTGAGTGTTCGTAAATGCAGCAAAAATCAAATACGGACAAAAATAAACAATGTCCTTTCCTTCACTGCTAGTCGAGCGGGTCGGGGGTTAGTACATCCGGGACGAACGAATTGTTCCCGCCTAAAAATCGACACGTCTGCAGTATGTGGTATCGGCATTTAGTCAAGTAAGGAAGTCAATATTGGATATCGGTCTCAATAATCAGTCGATAATCGGCCTAATATCGACTTTTGGCCGATATTCATGATTTTTAGATTATCGGTATCGGCATTTAGTCAAGTAAGGAAGTCAATATTGGATATCGGCCTCAAGAATCAGACGATAATCGGCCTAATATCGACTTTTGGCCGATATTCATGATTTTTAGATTATCGATATCGGCCGTCAGTCATGTGAAAGGCCGATTATTGTATCGGTCTTGAAAAAACCAATATCGGTCGATCTCTAGTCAGGGGTAGCATAGACGAGCGAATTGTTCCCGCCGAAAAATCAACAGTAAGTGCATTGTCACATCTTCGCATGGGATCAGATTTTGCGAACCACAGAGTCGATGACAGACGCAGAAGAGAGTCAGCAGCGTCAGCAAAACAGCGATTGTGAGACGTAAACGTTTCTTATCACAGATCACGTGACATGATGTGCCAGAAATCGACTCCCAGTCACGAGATTTGTGTGACTCAGACGAGCTGGGGCGTGTTTGGACAGGAGGAGCGAGAGGAGTGCGTTCGACCTGAAGTGACTTCCTTCTTTTCGATATTTCGTCATTTCGACAGTCAGAACTGACATCGACGTCACCACCACGCTTCAGTGCACCACAAATTTTAACGCCAAGCCTCAATTTAAAGCGTTGGAGGTGACTGCGGACGATCACATATAGACAAAGGTATAATGTCACCACGCCGCCCACGCTCAGTTTAGTCGAAAATAAAGTCACAAAAGTTGTCACAAATTTAACGCCAAAGCAAGTTGGTATGGTCGCCTGATAGAGTGTGTTGTGACATTAAACGATTCTCAATGTCAAGTCGCACCACAAAGCTAACGAGTTGAACGTTCAGGAAGGCATATCGTTTCCCAACCAAACTCTTTTAGCGTTTTGTAGGCCTAAACGGTATACCGGTCTAGCACCGATCATCTTTCATACAGGCAGATCATATTGACAAGAAGACAAGTCTATCTGGCGCTTTCAACTGATCCGTGACGCCTCGGGTTTCGGATCAGACGTAAACTAGCGACGAGGGTTTCAAATCTTCAACGACACTTCAGCTCTTGAAAAGATTAGCCGGCGAAATCTGATCAGTGGATAAAGCGTGTTTTGTTTCAATTTTAAATCGACGCCGCGCGAATGGCGCCTACGCACCGCAGATGGTAGCCTACTATGCGTGTCTCTGTGTGGATTCACGCAATAACACATAGATTCATTTCGTGTGTACCTTCCTCGCATTTCTGCAGGCAGAGATGAAACTCTGCGTGGCTACGTCGCAGGACGCTACAAATTACTATAGTAGGGCACTTTCCTCACAAATTGCCGGATAAATTTTCTTCGGCAGCGGTGATACTCTGCTCCACGCAATATGTTACACATCCACAAAGCCACAATCTTTCAGGCGATGATGGAATATTCTATCAATCTCCCGCCATCAGCACTAGAATTTCAAAATATGCTCGAGGGTCACGTAGCGCCGCGTGGTGTCATAGACTTTATGTAATGCCGCGTGGCGTCAACTGTCCAAGGCTCATTTAGCGCCACGTAGCGTCAACTGCGTTACGTGGGATTTATATTGAGGGCAAACATGCGGCCGAGCGACATTCGCCGCCGTTGATTCAAAAACCTGTTTCTCGTCGACTTATTGGAAATCATCTGTTCCAGCACAATTCGTCATCGCGTTCCATTTATGAAATCATAATCGAGACATATGAGTCATGTCGCTACCCAGGAGGTGATGACATAATCGTTACTATTAATATAAACTAGGTCACCTACTATCTTTGCCAAGGGGGCAGAATTTCATCAACGCTGGCAATCAATATCAAACATTTGCAATGGAACGCCTGACTCCATATTTACTCAGCCGCATTCCGAGCCTACGACATTTTTAGACTGGAATTCCGATTTTTTTTTATACTTTTATGGCGTTAATACTTTCCAACAATCCGCGAGTAGGGCTGGGCACTCGAATTCGAATACTCCGAATCGAATCGAATAGCAAGATATTCGGACCGAATCGAATAGTAATTCGTTCTCTTTTCGAATACTACAACAACTTGAGAAAGCTCTATACGCGTTTCAACGTGGACGTAGCCAGGAGAGGTTTAGCTTGAAACACTCCTTTTCTCTGGTGCCATAATTTTGAATTGGACTTTTGTGCATTTTGCTGTTACTCTGACAGCACGCCATGAAGTCGTAGACATGACTTCACATTTGGCTTGTAGCGTCTCTGCATGTTCCTGACCGTTGATCATATATTTATGATCACATTTTATCGAATTAGGTTAATAACTAGGTCAGACGCGTCTATTCGGTATTCGATTCGGTTGAAATTATTCGATTCGATCCGATGTTTCATACTATTCGATTTTTCCCAGCCCTATCCGCGAGTCGGCTGTCAGTGAAGCAAGGAGGTTGACATTGTCCCCTGATGCGATATTTTCTCGCCCATATTTCACGCCTTCGACATTTTTAGACCTAATTTTCACTTTTTACTACAAACCACCAAATGGAGTCTGAAAAGCCGGGATGAGGCCACCAAACAGTGGTTGGCCTGACGTCTAATCCGAAGAAAAAATGCCCAACGAAAGGAGAAGAAGCATTATCACATCACTATTGATCGATGTCTATTCTAAGCGTCGTCGAATTTGCAGAATCCAGTGGTTTATTTATTTTACTGTCGAGATGCGAAACGCGTGCTTCCTCTCCTTGCGGTGCGTTTGGGTTGTAAACTAGAAACCGGTTGACCGGTTTGACGGAGATAATTAGGAGATTCGATCAGCTGGCTTACTATCAACACAGTAAATAACACACGCGTCACGCCTCATTGATTTTGATTGATCGGTCACGTGACAGGCCAAACAAAAATCATTTGAAAAATTGCAGAAGCTTCAACGTTCCTTAACGTTTTAAGATCGCGGTATCAATTTTGATTTCAATAATATTGCACAAATCAAAAAGTTGGCGAGCACAGAATCAATGTGCGAGAAAAATGTCAACGACAGGAATCTATATCATCTTGCCGTTATGTCAGGCTCTGTATACAAGATTAATCATTGGCGTCTAACCCTGCGTAATGCACCAACGGTAATAGAATGGGTCGCGAGTATACCTATTCTACCGACTTCTACAGTATTACACACGCCGCGACCCGCGAGCCGATTTGCAAACGGATGTGATCATCGCAAACGAATCGTCTCGTTGTATAAGGCTCTGTTTACAGGGTTATTTATTGGCGACTAACGCTTGCGTATTGCGCCAACGGTATTAGAATGGGTCGCTTGTATACGTATTCTACCGACTTCTAATAAACTCGCCGCGAGCTGATTTGCAGACGAACGTAATCATCGTAAACGAAGCGTTTCAAACCAGAAAGGTGATCTCGTTATCAATCATCTTCAACAAGAGCTGGTGACTCACTCACCACTCGGCATTCGTCGCTGCGGCAACGCTCTGCAAATTTCACTGAGAATACGATGGGGAAGCACCTGGTTTCAACAGTACACTTTGACTTGTAAGCTGGTTGCTGCTTGGATCCGTGCCGAGTACGGATACGGTTCACCGTGCGTGCAATCGCCAGTACTCAAAACAACGAAAAGATCGCAAGCAACCAGACCTCAGACTTAAACCCGCGATCGTAAAATTGTTGGTAGTCTACCGCGTGGAATTGCGTTCAACGGATTTTCGTAAATTCCCCGCGCGGTGATAACGAGACCTTGCTACCTGGAAAAAGAAACGTGTTCCGAAAGATTGGGAACTAAATTCAATTTTTGACATATCTGTCGGCAATTGGCGACCTTGATAAGCAATCTATTTATGAAGCGGCTTTCAATGGACTTGGTTAGATGTTAAAATTGTGGTGACACACTCTATATCTATCGTAAGTGATCATCCGACATCGGCTACTATCAATATATTACTTTGAATTTGGCTGGACGTTAAAACTGTGGTGACACTCGCTATATCTATCGTAATTGATCGTCCGCACCATCGGCAATGACTTTACAATATGTTTTGCTGCGTGTTGGAACGGCTTTGAAACTTTTCCTTTCGTAAGCGATCGGCAACAATCATTGAACAACACAACCAACGCGTCACAAACCGCCGCAAATCCGCGAGCGATCAATTTCTGTTGGAGGCAAAAAATCAGCTGTTGATATCACAACACAATATTTTGGTGTTTTGATATTTTCGCTACAAGTCCAGGCTAGTCGCGTCGCTTTGCTGCGCTTGATTGAATGCAAGAGGATAAATCTTTTCACGCCGCGCGAGAACGAACATTAAACAAAGTCGACTTAGTGGTCATGCCACTAAATAGTGCAGAGGTCGCTATCCCTGGTCATGGTCATTGGCAAATTTGAAAACGACATTTTCTCCGCCCGTCCGTGGAGTTGCCAAGGCTTGCGCATGGAACGCCACGCGTTATGAGGCCCACGCATGGCCTTGTTAGGGAAAAATACCTGGCCCAAGTATCTTTGCCACAGATGGCCCATGACGTATCGCACTTACGTGGGCCAGTTATGGCCTGAGTAGGGCCGTAAATGGCCCAAACACGGCCACGGTGTACACACGCGAGTGTTGCGTTTGCACACCCCTAACCACTCACGGGCCACCAATGACCATGCAAAATTGGAGGCACGCGTCACACGTGGGTTGTACTTAGATTTCTGATTGGGGTGTTCTTGCCCTATTCTAAAACCAAACGAACGCATAGACTTCGTCTTGCGACACTCGCCCGCATGCTCCGAGATCAACAGCCCTCGTATTGCGATATTCTAAGGCTGTTATGAAGTTGGACATATCGACTTGAAGTTGCTGATGCCTGAGCGGGGAGAGCTCGTGCGGTTCTCGCCCATAGAGCAACACAGAAAGCCCTGACCCTCACAACACACTGTAATGTGAGAGACGGAGCCAGCGGCGACTACCGTACTACAGCTACCGGTACCGGGAAGCGTGTACTTTGCGGGCTCAGTCAACTTTCAGAGGGACACTTGTGTGTGCCAGATTGTAGCGATGGGGTGAGACTACTGTGGGTACTACACCATTTTGTACTTTGAAACTCGAAACGCCGGCCTGCGAGTCGCCTCCACGATTACTCACGCAGCTTATATGCTCATAGCGTCACCATACGGCAACGCCAGATTCGAATTAATTCTCATGCAAATGTATCACCGAAAAAGATGGCTCCGATAGGAATTTGCAACATCTTGCCACGCAATCGAACACGAGAACCAGTTCTGCCTAAGAAAATTAACTGAGTGACATATCCTAGATGCCAGGCGCAATGGCTGTTCTGCGTTTTTAGGCAGAGCGTGGCACACTGTGGGCTATTTCCAAATGTGTGGTAAGCACAGTTTCACCAAACCAGGAAAACTCCAATACCTTGTTTAATAGTTCAAGAACCGCACGGTACCTTTCCGACAATCCAGAGCAGAGAGCGCAAGATTTTCTAGATCTGACACGCCTGCCAACTCCCTCACTATCCACATACTCCTCACCTCGTCTGCCCTCCTTCGCCACCCTGTTAGACCGCTGCACCAAGCTTTGATGTTTCATGCTTCAGCGATTTGTGTTTGCTCAAGCGTGTCGGCCAGACAACGGTTCAGTTTCGTGGGCGAGATTTTCCGGACGTTTTCCGTTATTTGTCTGCCTTAATACCTCGATAAACGGGGCGAACAGCCGCTCGGCAACAGCCAGAGTGTTGCATCATGTACCGTAGAGTCTACCCGTAGTCTTGCGGCTCATCTACTGCACCTGACCCGGCGAACTAGTCCGATGCAACGGACTATTAGCAGCACTGAATGGAATGGCTGGTCGGAAAATTTCGATGAGCTAACGCATCTGTTGCTGGCTGCCCTGACTTCTAGACTTCAATAATAAACCAAGCTTCCTAGGCCTAGAGCCATGGCGCCCAGACCTCGCAAACTTCCTAGGCCTTGAGCCCAGACCTCAAAGCGTTTACTGAACGACCCCAGGAAATGGGCATACCCGACGAAGAAGGAGCAACATTGAGCGCACCGATCGTGAATCAACGCCGTAACTTGCAAATATATTCTTGCAGTAAATCCAACTATGCTCTAGCATTGCGATAAGGTCCACTGGTTCGGACATTCCGCCGCTTCCAATGTACTGATAGCAACGTCGACTTCGTCCCAGTCTTCAAACTCAAACAGCTGGTAGCAGCGAGTCCCGTCCATCAGCGACTAGACAGTACAAGTTACCGCAGTTTAAGGATAGAAACAACGAATCGAAAAAGATTCAAAGGCAATTTCGAATCTTGATCCATAGCGCCACCTTGTGTTTAACCCCCAGTTTTAAGCTCATCTCAGGCTCGATTTGCGACTAGGCCCGCAATCAGTGGACACCAAGAGCTGACGTCACACGACCTCAGTGTATGATATTTCATCACTCTTGCGAATAATGACGTCGTTCGTAGCGATAACATTATACATTACCATAGTAGGGTAAATTTGAAAAGACGGGGATTCGATTCCTATTCGTAATTAACGTCCAGCCTCAGTTCACTTGGAATCGAGTTCCCAAGCTTCTAGAGCTCTTCTGCTTCGTCATGTCTGTGAGGCTGCTGAACCTCAATGGTATAACGCAGTCAAATCTCGCAGGAACGGGGTCAAGGGTCACTAGATATGGCTCACCTTCATTTCCTCGATACATTCATCGGAGTGAGCGCCGACGAGAAAAGTGATGACGGGAACCCCGCTTTTCTTGAACTCATCCGCCGCCATCTTGACGTCACTCGCCGGGCTCTCAGGCGACATGCAGTAGGTGCATCTGGAAAAAATTTCAATGACGTCACATCTGCGTTACGCACCGTGGAAGACAATGCGATGAAGTTCGTCAACGATCTATGGCGTCATAATGCAGAATGTACTTGTGACGTCACATAACATCGAATTATTTTGTCACGTGATACAAAACTTTTGGGGTTGGGTGTGCCCGGGAAAACCAGGGTCTGGCCGGAATCTGTGACATCATACAGTAGGCTAATACAAGGTTGTGACGTCAAAAAGCAACACCTACTGTACGGTAGTGTGGGACGTTGCTGACTGAATATTGTCTACATCGACCGTTGCTCATTCGCTCCACGTCAGTAAGCCTCGATACAAATTTGAAATTTCAAAACGTTTCCTTCTCACCCGTCAGAAAGAATGATAAGAATTTGCTCTGTGTCGTCATCATCGACTCTTGCGCCGTGTCCGGCGGTGAGAACGCTTTGGCGAACGTACTGAAGAGTGCGTCCAACGCAGGTGAACCCGGAAGTAGTGGCGTTGAAGCTGAAATGAATGCTTGGCTATATACTGTACGGCGAAATGTTAGCAACAAAACTAACGTCTATCTTTTATCTTTCGCTAGAATATATGTTGTGGTATAATAAGGGGTGTGGTGGGAGGTTGGAGTGTAATCAATCAACCATCACAAAAAACCTGGCCTACGGGACAGCAACGAAAATGGCAGACGATCACTTACGACAAGCATGCAAAGTGATTGTCGTAGCGTAGACGGATTTACTCAGGACTCAGTTCACAAGCTTTAGGTGCTCCACTCATTCGTAAGTAAATCTTTAAGTAATTACTTAATGTTTCCGATCCCCCGCATCACGTTTGCCTTCAAGAAAGAAGCTCGCAAGTCCATATGTAGATGATACCGCGAATCGAACGAGAGCATCCCAACTCGTGTCTTGTCAGATCCAATGTCAGTGTTGCCACAGAATGCTGGAAGATAGATTGAAACGCTTTACTGCAATGGGGAATATAATGACTTGTGGAAGGTTTGGAAGTTTTTACACGCAGATTGGCGGACATTCAAAGCGAAACATGCCATACTAGCCTGTTGCGGATGGTATATAACGTGCTAGCGTTCAGATTGAAGCGTTAAAACACACACACATACATACTGGCCTTGAACCGAAGGAATGTAGTTCTGAATTGGCTCAGTTCGCGACCACAAAAATGCCCTACACATGTACATTACGATCAAGTGCCAGTAACGACCCTCACACCACGCAAACACTAGCCTTGCGTGGACGGAACAGGACTGAATTAGCGACCACAGAAATGCATTTGCCAAGTTCGCTACTACGTTGGAAATCCGTGTTTGACTCCTTAGAGTACGCGACCGCATAAATGCCCTACATACGTATTACCATCCAGTACGGCATACTACTGCTTACACCACACCACATACCCATACAGCTTTCTATCGGTGGAAATCCGTGCCGGATTCGGCAACCACATAAATGCCCTACATACGTATTAATGTCCTGTTGTGTACGATCAGCTGCATTTGCCAAGTTCGCTACTACGTATAAGCCGTGTATTTGCGTATAACAATCCAGTACCATACGTTGAACTGAGACTCACATTTGTCGATGATCGTCTGGGCGAGTTTGAGGAATGTCTTGAAATGCTTCGCTCCAACACTCGCGCTCTCGTCGATCATGAACAGAACGTCCCGTTTCGATTTCGGTTTGTAAGTCTGACGATAAGGTTGAGACAACTGACGTGGCGGTGGAGACGAGGAAATGCAGAGTGTATTTTCGAGTGGCCGCCTAACTGAGTTGCCGGTGGAGGGAGCTCAGGCGAGTGATATATTTTTTACTGACTCTGTAAGCCATTCTGAGCGGTGGCGACATTATGACTGATGGCTAGGATAAGACAGCAGACATGCTGATGAAGAGTGGTTTAGACAAATACCGATGCGTTCGTGGTGAAGACCAAGGCGAGTGTTATAGATTTTGCGACCACTTCGAAGTGGGGACGCCATGAATTTGACAATCGGACTGGTCGGCCTGCAGTCAGCAACCTTAAACCGAAAAGGATTTCGAGGCCACAAATTCTCTTATCATCAACACTGCGGACGTCTCAGATTGGTATCAGAAGGAAGTCACTTACCTGGTCAGGGACTTGTCGTTTGGCTCGTCGATTCGGGCACGGGGCTCCCATCATCCTGACTGACTTGTCAGAACTCTCGAAATCTTCGGGACACTGTGCAAAGATATTCAGTGCATGAGGAATAAAGGAAGCGAGGTGGGTGCCGATATTCCAAAAGAAAGCCCTTCAGAGCAAAATCGTGGCTAATTGTTGGTCCAAAGGCCACGAGGACTGTCGCTACAGGATGCTCGGCCGGCGTGAAGTCTTCACCTACCCGTCTACAAGGATGCGCTCAAACTCATCCATCTTCTATTAATTTGGTATTTGTTTCTTTCGCCAATGGGGTTGGGCAACTCGAATCGAATATTCGATCGCAAATTTCGGATCGCGCTTACTACCACCACCTAGCGGACGCCAAATCTTTTCTGAGACGCTTATTTTCTTATTCTTTCTCACACACTCCTCGCTCGGCCTCTTCTCAATGTTTTTCACCTAATTTTTTGTTTATGAAAAGGGGTTGTTTCGATTCGATCTGCCCATTCCTATCGCCAGTATCAATCACACTGTTACCTCCGGCAGGTGGACTTGCGGGCCCCCAACCTGGTCCACACCGAAACTCAATTAATTATGTTCCTGGTGAGATGAAAACATATTATCTGTCTGTCTGTCTACAGACTCAGACTTGCACCGCCGCCCACGCAATTTCCCTCGTGCTATGCGTAACGCTCCCCCGCCACACCCACCTGCCTACCTTCTTATTCAAGTCAATGCAACAACTCACCTTCTGCCTGGACCAAATCCCTGACGAGACGGATGTGATCGAGCGAAGGAAAGTCCGTGCAACATATTCAATTTCTTGACGGCCTGAGAAAGACTGAAATCAACTTTTGGTGATGGGGACTCGATGCTCTTTCCATCTTCACGCGATGAAGGAGCGGAGCTCCGAAAGCTTGTGAATTATATTCCAATTAACTGGACTGGACATTAAATTTGTGGTGACTTACTATCACTATTTGGATCGTCCGCTATCGGCTCCACTATTTTTTGTCTCTGAGATGCGACACTGCTGCTTGTGACTCGTGAGTCAACAGATTCTATTCTTGACCGAGTCAAACCAAAGACTTTAAAATTGGCATCAGGCCCACTCTACTTGGCGATCGAAATCAGGAGAGTGCGGTGGGCTGTGATCCGGACAACAAATCGGAAGCATTGACAAACGTGCTAATTTTTGACTGACCTGATATATATTACCTTAGTAGGGTTGAAGACGCCTTAACTTAAAAACAACAACAGCTTCCATATAGCCAGTGATCTGAGCTATAAACTGGAAATATTGATCTGACATACCATTACCTTAGTAGGGTGATTCGAGCTATGAACTGGAAATATTGATATGACATACCATTACCTTAGTAGGGTGATCTGAGCTATAAACTGGATGTATTTATCTGACATACCATTACCTTAGTAGGGTTGAACTCCCTTGAACAACACTTGGCCAATTTATTCCTCACCTGCCCTGACACATCGCTGAGTGTTGCAATCTTGAAATACGGTCGAGCAAGATGTGCCGTCACAATTCTGTCGCGATCTGCGTCCTCCTCCACACGTTCTACTGCACGGTGTCCAGTCTGACAGTGTCTCTAGAAAAATATTAGCATTAGTTAAATTACTTGTGAGAGTGAGGCTGTGACGGTGTTCCAGGGCAGGCTATCTAGATTAAGTCGCGTCAAGATGGCGTGGTTGCTATGCGCAACCTTGAACTTCCTGTCCCCACGAGCACAGTCTTCCTATAAACATGTGGTTACCGTGAGCAGTGTTCCCCATGAGCACGTGGTTCCCGCGAGCGTGTTTTTTCCGTGTCAATGTTCCAAATGAGCAGTGTTCCCCGTGACCACGTATTCCCCATAAGCACATGGTTCCCGCGGGCAGTGTTCCCCATGAGTACCCAATGATAAAGACGATGTTCCAGAAAATTGCTGTTTTTTTAATCGTGGCATCATAGTGTGACTCGCGAGTTGGAACACCCCCCTTTTTTCCAAGTCTGACTCCACCCCCTTCCCATCCCACTCGCCTTACCGCATGATCCTAGGTTGCATGATTGAACTTGAAATGGGCCGATGTTTCCTTCAGGCTGGCAGGCATTTAGCACGGAACATCCTCTCATCCTGTACGACTGTCCGCTACCACAAGTAACCGAGCAAACAGAAAACGGACCCCATTGGCTCCATTGAGCTGCGAAAGGAACAATGAGTGAAATAAGCTACCACGGGGCGCCGTATATATAAACAAATGTGCGGCCACCCTTCAGTTGGTCGAGTGGTTTAGACTGTCTGCCTTCTGATCGGGAGGTTCCGGATTCGAATCCCGACCGAGTCAAATCGAAGACTTTAAAATTGGTATCCGTTCCTTCCCTGCTTTGCAGTCGGTATTGGGGAAGTGCGGAGAGTCGTGATTGTGACAGTGATCCGGGCTATAAACCGGAAGTATTGACACGAATACCGTGAGCATCGACCTGGCGTACATGACCTTAGTAGGTGAAAAACGCCATAAATTCCAAATAAATACAAAAATGTGCAGGTCTAAGAGAGGTTATGGAACAGATTGGTACCAGTACTTTTTATATGGCATATATTCATGAACCCACTGATTCAAACAGCGTAGTTGTTTTGGATTCATGGCGTTTTCCCCCACTAGGTTCATATATGCCCGGTTGATGCTTACGGTACCGTGACGATATTTCCAGCATATAGCCCAGTTTAGTATCACAACCACGACTAAGAAACAGAGAAGAGAGAGATACCGGTACCAACTGTGGAGTCTTGGGTTATAAATCGAATCCGAACCTTCCGATCAGAAAACGGATAACTAAACTACTTGTCCGTAAACCATCTCTCTCTCATTTTCTCAAACAACATGATCTACTGCACTGATAAAGTCGCAATAAATTCGAAACAACAACAGTAACGCAGTGAGCCATTCGATAAATATTATTCTGACCTGTTCGGATGCATTGCTGAGCGTTACAATCTTCTGTGATGGTCTTGCAAGCGCCACCGTTGCAACTTCGCCGGGATCTGAAGCCTCCTCCACACGTTTGGCTGCACGCTGTCCAGTCTGATAGAGTCACTTCAAAATTTTCAGCATTGGTTATAATGATTTTAAACGGTTGTGATCCGGGCTATAAACTGTAAATCAGCAAAAGTAGTATAAGCATTGATATGGCGTATATGAACTTAATGGGGTTGAAAACGCCACAAATACAACGCTTTCGAATGTTATAATTCTCAATAAACCACATTATATCTGTAGTGAATATCGTCTTTACGACGCACAGAGTCAATGAGCGAAGAAAGTATCTATAACCGTTCAGTTGGCCGAGTGGTTTAGACTGTCCGCCTTCTGATCAGGAGGTTCTGGGTTCGATTCCCGAACGAGTCGAAGACTTTAAAATTGGTATCCGTTCCTTTCCTACCTGGCAGTCGGCATCGGGGAAGTGCGGAGAGCCGTGATTGTAATAGTATCACGATTACTATATCCATGTATCTGCTCCAGCCTGTCTTGTTCGTGGCGCAAAACGCCGCAATCTTCTATATACTAATAATAATATCCACGATAGGAACCGACATAACATGTTGCGACGTACAGAAAGGAGAGTGTTTATTTTTGTCCTTATTTCATTTTTTCTGATTTTATGCAGACTAACACGATATACATACACATTACTGCGCGGATGATATTCATATGCAGGCCGGACAAGGGGATGCTGAAGGAGCCTGAAGGCTACCGAAGTCAAGCGTCCTCATCCGCACTATCCTCAACGCGCTAGCCGTCTAGCAGGGAAGCTACGGATACCATTTTTAACATCTTTGGTAAAATGCAGTCTTGGGATTCAAACCCGAGACCTAACAGTTTTGTGGCTGACGACCTGCCCCTACACCACAAAGCCGGCCGAAGAAGCGCTTCTAAATTCAAAACTACAATGACATGAGGTTGCAATCTACTTACCGCATGATCCTAAGTTACATGGCTGAGCCTGAACCGTCCCGATATTTCCTTGAGGCACGCATTGGTTTGGCACGGAGCATCTCCTCGTCCTGAACGACTGTCCGTCACCGCATGTTGCTGAACAAGGGGAAAACTCGCTCCATTGATTCCATTGAGCTGCGAGAACAAAGCGATGCGATAAATTCAATGGGTGAGGTGTATTGGGAAGTCTTAATACATTTGATTTTTGTGGGAAATGCCTATTGCTAGACAATATTAAAGAATATAATGGCGAACAACAAATTGGTGTCATGAAGAAGATCACCAGCAAAAACTTTCATCATTCGTTCAAGCCATCATTTTGATAAAATGCAACAGTTTAGACCTCAGGATCGGAATATGTTATGAACTTCACAAATCAAGGTCTTGCATCAAATGTGACATTCGAGTGTGGTGTAAAGCAGCAAACCGCAGACCATGTCATCCATTCCTGTACAACATACAAACCACCAATTGGAGTGACTTGTATGGAAAACCTGGATGAGGCCACCAAGTACAAGCAGTGGCTGCTCCGACGTCTAGCTCCTTTAATACTTAGGTAGCTTGTAACAATTGACATTTATTGACTAACGTTGCAGAGAATTCGCGGTCCCAACGGGTTCTAGATTGCAGATTTCCTCCTGAACTCCTCCCTCGTCAGCGCCGGGACAGTCCTCAACTTTTGGCGCGTTGCTGTTTGTTGACTCATCGATGCATCTCCGGAACCGGAACCGTTGAACCACTTCGGTTCCGGTCTGGCACGGACTCCATGGAGACCAATCAGTAAGGACGTAACGCGGAGCTGAAATCAAAAGTAATATCGCAATTCCATCTCTGGTTAGAACTGTATCGTCCGTCCTACGCAAGATCAGTCAAAGTCAAAATATAAAAACGCTAAGGCCGCTAGCCTGCCACCCAGCGGCTTTCATTAACGATATTGGGGTTCAACTTGACTCCACGAACCGAACGTCCAAGATCGTACAACAATACTGTTGCCGTCACATTCAAGTCAGCAATAAAGTCAGAATCGCAATCGTACGACTGCTAGGAACATATCGTGAAGCAAGGCTCTCCTACGTCGCCACGGACGACAACATCGATCGATATCAATTGTCGGTGCACAATGTTCCCCGTGAGCAGTGTTCCCCATGAGAACATGGTTTCTGCTAGCACGTGTTTCCCATGGGCACAGTGTTCCCCATGAGCTCGTGGTTCCTGCTAGCACGTGTTCCCATGGGCAGGCACAGTGTTCCCCTATGAGCAGTGTTCCGCACGAGCACAGTATTCCCCATGGGCACAGTGTTCCCCTGTGATCAGTGTTCCCCATGATCACAGTGTTGCCCATTTGCACAGTGTTCCCCATGAACACGTGGTTCCTGCTAGAACGTGTTCCCAATGGGCACAGTGTTCCCCTGTGAGCAGTGCTCCCCATGAGCACAGTCTTACCCAGCATGGGCACAGTGTTCCCCATGAGCAGTGATCCCCATGATCACAGTGTTGCCCATGGGCACAATGTTCCCTATGAGCACATTCATACCCATGGGAACAGTGTTCACCGTGACTAGTGTTTCCCATCGGCTGCAAAAACAGATAGCCTATGTCAACCCTACTACCGTAACGCCCAACCAATTGCAATTTACTTTACCCAAAACTATAAAGACCTACACTGAGAAAATAGATACATTACCCTACTCCCGTCAGACTACACTTCACCCCCAAGGAGTCGCAATTTACTCAGGCATACTAACCTATCGTACACTCTCCGCAGAGACTCGGGCACCTCATTTTGATCAAGTCATTCTCAAGGCATTCAGCTGGAAGGTAGCTCTCACAGATCTCTGAGTCTTCACAACCTGCGTGAGGAAATTGTGCAGCTCAATTAAAGGCGACGTCTCAACCTTGTCTTGTAAACAGTCGTTTCAATAATATATTGGCCCCATGAATGCAGAATATCTGGACCCTCATCAGTAGCCTGCATTAGGGATACAGTAACTCAGAACATTAACAGCAGCTCTAATTAGATGCTGTGCGTCTCTAGCGTACTTAGAGGGCAACAAAAGGCTGTTTCGTAGACACACGGTGTTACTCTGCTATTCATAAGAGTAGGTCTACACCATAAATATACCTGGGAGTTGTGAATCCGCTTGCATGCTTAGGATCGCAAGCAACCAAAATCTCGTTAGCATCGTTATCATCGCCATTTTTTAACTGGATCTATCAGAGCATATGGAAAAATTGTAGGCCTAGTTTGAATACACGGATCGTCGGCGGTGTTGTTCCGACTAACACCCATACAGCCAAACACCTCAACCAATTTCGTTTGACATTTTTTGGAAATACTTTTCCTCGAATCAAATGTTAGGGCAGCCACTGCTTGGTGGCCTTGCCCAATTTTCTTTTTGTTTCAAATTTATGACGTTTTCAACTACTAAGGTCATTTACGCCAGGTCAACGCTTACGGTATACGTGTCAATACTTCCAGGTTATAGCCCAGATCACTATCACAATCACGACTCTTCGCACTTCCCCGAAACCTACTGCCAAGAAGGGAAGGAACGGATACTAATTTTAAAGTCTTCGATTTGACTCGGTCGGGAATCGAACCCGGAACCTCTCGATCAGAAGGCGGACAGTCTAAACCACTCGGCCAACTGTATTTCAGGTATTTCAAGAACTTGCAGTCACTCCACTTGGCTGCACACGACTGGATGACTTGATCTGCGGTTTGCTCCTCTGCACCTCCAGCCCTGTTGGCTACGCACTTCGTCTCAGCACATTGTCTGAAGGCTGCACCTTCTTCCCTCCAACTTCCTGCGGTATTGGCTCCGCTAAAGAAACATTATCTTCTCATCCAATGCGAAAATCCTAAGGCCACTTCACACGCCTTAATGACAATATCAATTTACGAACCGAGCTATCTCTAACGCCACCATTGCGCACGTTCTCAACTTTGAAATATTGAAGCCGATTTGTGATTTATATACGATTGCTTCACAAAGCAGGCCAACATCAACAGTATCCTGTTGCAAATCGCGAGATAATTTTCACTTCGAACTTGACGAGTTCAATTGGTAATGGTTGTAGATTGGAAACCCGATACGTCATTGGTATGGCCAGATGTGAAGCCATTGGCGAAGGATCAGAAACGAAGGTGTTGGTGTCAGAATCAAAATTATGCTTTTAACAACTTGAGAATACAGTACAATAAGCCGCAACAATAAAATGCGACGGAAGTAGGGCTGCCCACGATAGAAATCTATAAGATGTGTTGCCACGCACGCAGACAGAGACCGCTCAGTTGGCCGAGTCCAACCCACTCGGCCAACTGAACGGTCTCAGTGTGTCTTCTGGTCGGGTGGTTCCGGGTTCGATTCCCGACCGAATCAAATCAAATACTTTAAAATTGGTATTCGTTCCTTTTCTGCCTGGCAGTCAGTATCGGGGAAGTGCGGAGAGTCGTGATTGTGACAGTGATCCGGGCTATAAACCGGAAGTATTGACACGAATACCGTGAGCATCGACCTGGCGTACATGGCCTTAGTAGGTGAAAAACGTCATAAATTCCAAAAAAAGACATACAGAGCACCATCTCCGCCTAAGAGAATGTGAAGAACGTAGGCCCTCCGCGTATTGCCACGCAGACGCAGAGTCGCCTACCATCTAAACCTAAAATGCGAGGAAAGTATGCCGGCGATAACAATCTGTATAGCGTGTCGTGTATTGCAGCCACGCAGGCACGCAGGCTACCACCTCCGTCCAAGTAGCGATGAACTGACAAGTTTATCAGTTATCACGTTGCGGAGATCGTAACTACAATTTGAAAACATCGAGACACGAGTCGACATTTGCGGATTCCATGCGAGCGTGTTATCGCAAATGTCATCGGCAATTAACTCTCTAACGACGTTTCTGTTCGTGCACAGGAATGGAATTGACGTTAACTAGCGTAAAATAGAAAATTCAGAATCGCGTGCTTTTGTCAACGGCAGCAGGTTCAGGCTGGTTTTGGGTAAGCCGACAGCGTCAGATTTTGACCTGCTAGCCAGATGAGATTAGCTCGATCCACTCAAATATAGGTGGTCGACCTATGCAGCATCATCCACGGTGACTGCATGATGACTCTGTGATGAAAACGTGCATGACATGATATTAATTTGAGTTCAGCCGATATTGAATTTGAAATGTATCGTTGGCTCTTCGCAAAACTCTATTCGCAGAAAGTCATTTTGTATTTGGAATTTATGGCGTTTTTCACCTACTAAGATCAATTACGCCAGGTCGATACTCACGGTATACGTGTCAATAATGCCAGCTTTTAGCCCGGATCACCGCACTTCCCAGATACTGACTGCCAAGCATGGAAGGAACGGATACCAATTTTAAAGTCTTCGATTCAACTCGGTCGGGAATCGAACCCGCAACCTCCCTATCAGAAGGCGGACATTCTAAACCACTCGACCAGCTGAACGGTTAGAAAGATATTCGCTGGCGCACGTTATTTGCTAGTGCAGACAAATGCACTGTGCTGTACAAAACTTGGATATTTTCTTTCAACGTTCGGCCCGGATTTGCACGAAGAATAAGATGGCGAAGATTAATCCATCGGTGATCAGCCGTTCGATCTTTCCCATTTCCTGTGCTTCAAGATTTGATGCCAAAGATGCCAAATCGGCAGATTTATTGAAATGAATTTTTAACATAAACCTCCTTACTTGAGTGGTTTTTGATGCCGGTTAGAGAAGAAATTTGAAAACGAGCATTCTAAAACCGACAAAAAATAAAAAATGCGAAAATCTTTTATTTGATCCGGTCGACGACCCATCCAAAAACCCACAACTTATCAAGCATGCAAGCAACTTGTCAGCGCTTGTTATTATGGTGGCGTTTTCTTGCATTATTATCTGCAACATTTGACGTTTTCTCTGCCCAAAATATGCTCAATCGCGTTATCTGATCCTGTCTTTCGACACGGACTTTAGAATTGTTATTTCTCAATTCAACATGTCATTTAATATTGCATGCACAGAATCAATATGCGAAGAAATTACGCATGACTGGAATCTATTGCAGTGCAGATGCACAGAATACAGCCCCTGCCTATTATAACAATTATTAATATTCTGGCAGCGAATTTCACGAAAATCTCGGTTTTGCGAGACGATGAATGATCTATATGTACAGGAAAATAAATTTGATTTAGATGTTACGGTGATGACGTCACACAAACGACTGGTAGCGACGTCACAATCGTTCAGATTACGACGAGTCCTGAGCACACTGTGATGCAAGATTGACCAAAACTAATGGAACCGATATTGGTTGAATGTACCAGAGCGGGTAGGGGGTCAGAGCGGGTAGGGGATCAGAGCGGGCAAGGCTGGGTGTTGCAAACTTGGTTGGCTATGCTGCAGAAACCATGCCCGGCGCAGTTCTTTCGTTGCTGCCTCCCGCCCCCACAGGTTGATGTGCAAGTCGACCATTCTGTGAAAACAAGAGTGAACCCTTTCTATAATAATCAATGAAGGATCGGGTCAGCTTTATGGCTGGGCAAAATCGAATAGTATGAAACATCGGATCGAATCGAATACCGAATAGACGCGGCCGACCTAGTTAATAACCTAATTCGATAAAATTTGATTAAAATTATTTAACGGTCAAGAACATGCAGAGACGCAACTAGCCCAATGCGAAGTCATTTCTACGACTTCATGACGTGCTGTCATGATAATAGCAAATTATATCATCTACTATAATATTAGGAATCGCGAAAAAAATCTTAAAAATTCCCGCACGGGAAATGTGATTACGAAACACTAACCAACAGTACATGGCTCTGTGTTGCAAGGTCGGACCTCCAGACTGATGCCGGGGCTGAACGTGTTCGTAATTGTGACCCTCCGCCATCCTACGTGGCTGCAGATCGAGTAACAAGTCCATTGCCCCGCAAGGTAGACTTCAGACACATCTCTCTATTTCCACCCCCTCCCAACCTCTGACGCGTCCCCAACTGGCCCCGTGGCTGCTATTTCAGTGCGCAACCAAGCGGCCACTTTCTTTTTCAAAATAATGCGACACCTTGCGGTCATCGATAAATATCGCGCAACCCAGCGGCCAAAATTTTTGAAAATTGATGGGACACCTAGCGGTTATCGATATATTTCGCGGCTGCATCAATTTTTTTATTTTGAATTTATGGTGTTTTCAACTACTAATGTCATATGCGCCAGGTCAATGCTCACGGTATACGTGCCAATACTTCTGCCTTATAGTCCGGAAAACTATTACAATCACGACTCTCCGCACTTAACCGATACCGACTGCCAAGCGGAAAGGAACGGATATCAATTTTTAAAGTCTTCAATTTGACTCGGTCGGGAATCGAACCTCCTCCCTCTCGATCAGAAGGTAGACGGTCTACACCACTCGGCCAACTGAACGATGGCTGCACCAATTAAACAACCGGAATGCTTTCGTGCGCCACCCAGCGGCCGTCTATATACAGTATATCTGTATGCTGATGAGCTACCACTTACTTACCTTGGCAAGGCTGACGGTAGCACATCCTTTTTCCCTCTGCGGTTCCAATGCAAAGCCCTACCGTCAAGCAGTACCTCGTTCGCTTAGAAATCCCGTTGCCACACGTAACACTGCACGCACTCCACGCAAACCACGTGCTCCAGCTTCCTGCAACAATATATATAGTTTTCCTCTTTTTGAATTGAATTGAACAACCGCGACGCTTTCATGCGCCCCGTAGCGGAAAATATCGTGGTTGCAATTTGTGTGAAATTAATGCGCCACCAAGTGAGCATCAATTTTAATCATGGCTGCCAAGATCTGATACAGCCAACCGACCCTGCCACTGTCAATTCTGTCACCTGGGCACGGCAAACGGTAGCAAATGATTGTCATCTCTGCTAGTCCAGCGCAACCTCCTGGCGTGGAGCAAGTCCGTCTTAATTTTGCTTGTCCCTCACCGCATGTAACGTTGCACTCAGCAAATAGACTCCAGTTACTCCAAACACCTGAACGGAAGTAGAAACTTACAAGGGGCTCACGCGGCGCGACCTGAAGATTTTTCATGTCCTCGTGCCTTGCAATAAACTAGTGGTCGACTGATTATCGCCCCGGCCGATATTTGTATTTTTGCGATTATCGGTATAGGCAGTTAGTCAAGTAAGGAAGTCAATATTGGTCTCAATGATCAGTCGAAAATCGGCCTAATATCGACTTTTTGCCGATATTCATGATTTTTGGATTATCGGGCCATCAGCCTGGTGTAAGGCCGATTATCGTATCGGCCTTTAAAAAACCAATATCGGTCGATCTCTATTACGAACCAGCAGCGAGAACTCACCCGGACAAGGCTGGTCAATGCAGTTGTCTTCGTCGTTGGCAAGTCCTTCACATTTCCCAGGCCCTTTGCATTTTCTAGTCCGCTTCCTCTCTCCTGTGCCGCATGTTTTGGAACAGGCGACCCACTGACTCCACTCACCCCACTCACCTGTGAGAGAAATGGTTGTTGTGGTATGCATGACTGCATTTGAACCTTAACCCGATAACGCAGTAGAGCGTGCTCGTGGTGTGTGGAATTTTCTCGTATTAGAATACTGTGACTGCGTACACCGAGGTATCGAAGGCATCCGCCGCATATCTGGTTTAAAGTCCGATCATTGTCACAGCGACAACGCTTCCCAATTCCTCGATGGTTGATGCCAAGCAGAGAAGGAATGGATACCAATTTCAAATTCGTTGGTTTGACGCGGTTGGGAATTGAACCCGGAACTTCCCGATTAGAATTCGGATAGTCAACCCATTTGGTCAACTGACCGATTGACCTTTTCGTCACAAGTAGTGGTCTGAGTAAAATACAATATATTTCGTGTTCTTGTTGCTGTCTATCTCTTTAACCTGTCTAAATTCATAAATATGACGTCATACCCATTTCTTAGCGGTATCGTCAAGAGTTATATATTGCGGGCAGTTTCTTGAGGAGAATGTAGCTCCTCCCGATGAAAAGGAGGACGGTCAAGCCAATGAGTCAACAAAACCGTCTTACGGAATAAACCTCACAGGAAGGAGCGGTCACTGTCAAACCTTTCAACCAAGCGGTAAGCCGCAAAGTGGTCACTGCTTCGCACGGTTATTTAACGACGTATCACATGTATCACCCATGTATCGCAAGCATCAACTATTTCCGCGCCTAGTCTACCTGGGTATATTCACAGCGCCAACCATTCAAGCGTTAACTGATAAAGTGATTACCCGGACATAACCCAGGTTTGCAAGGTCTTTCCTGAAAGCCTAGTCCAACACAATTTCCTGGTCCAGTGCACTGCCTTGACCGAGATCTTTTTCCTTCTCCGCAAGTCACACTACATTTTCCCCAAAGTGACCAGCGACCCCAGACAACTGGAATAAATAGGAAAACTTGACATTATTGTTTTGGCTTCAAGACGTTTTCACCCTACTAACGTCATTCATATACGTCATATGAATGCTTACGGGACATGCGTCAATATTTCTGGCTTATAGCCCGGATCACTATCCAAACCCTCCCCCCACACAAAAATCGACTTTAGCATACCTGGACACAGTTGTGCATTGCAGTCTTCCTTCTCTGTCGCACTTCCTTTACATTTTCCTGGTCCCTTGCATTTCCTTCCTCGATTTCTCTCACCCTTTCCACACCATTTTGAGCACATTGTCCACTCCCCCCACTCTCCCCAGACACCTGTGACATTTTGTACAGGAACAAAGTTGTCAATTGGAGAAAGTTGAAGCACCTTATTTATATAGGGGAGGCATTAAATATTTGAGAGGGTTTAGCCGACGCATAGTTTATTTGTTCGGAGGCCCAATATTTGTCTGAACAGTCCTAAAAGTGGCATTTGACGTCAACATACTCAGACTGCAGATACAAAAAAATCTGCGTTTACACACCTGGACACAATTGCGCATTGCAGCCTTCCTTCTCTGTTGCACTTCCTTCACATTTTCCTGGACCCATGCATGTCCTTCGTCGGTTTTTCTCGCCCTTTCCACACGATTTTGAGCACACTGTCCATTTATTCCACTCTGCCCAGACACCTGTGGCATTGAGTACAGCAAACATAGCCGACAATATTAAAAAGTTGAAGTAACCTATTTAATAGGGCCAAGGTGGAGGCAACCTGGCGTTTTCAACTCAATTAAGGTCATGCAGGTGCCAATATTTACGGTTTATAGCCCGGGTCACTATCACTCTCCGCAATCTCCCGATACTCTGCCAAACAGAGAAGGAACGGAAACTAAATCATTGGCGTTCGCAATCCTGCATGAAACAAGATCAAATCTCCGAAAAACCAGCGTCAACATACCCGGACACAGTTGATCATTGCAGTGCTCAATAGCTTTTGAAGTTCCTTCACATTTTCCAGGTCCCTCGCATTTCCTTGTTCGATTCTTCCGGCCAATCCCACACGTTCTCGAGCACACTGTCCATTTACTCCACTCTTCCCACACACCTGCAACAAGATAGTCGGTGATAAAATACTGATAATAATACATATTGTCTAACAATATTATAACCTTTTATATTGAAACCATCATCGTATTCTGACTCTACGCGCACTATAAAGGTATTCAACTTACGATCGACTTTCGTGTTTCACCTACGCACTAGTACGGGCGCAATAAAATACATCATGTTACGTACCGTATTCTCATCATCTATATAAATAAAAGAGCCTGTTTGTCTGTCTGTGCACGAATCAACTTCTTTATTACGGAAGCTACCGCCATAAGATTTCACAGAGATGTAGGGACGGACGTTATGCGTGCGACCAGGTGGTTTTTCAGCGCTTCCGACATGTATTTCTCAAGTTATACATCGCCCAATGGTGCTACTTCCACTTTTCGCCACGCGGAAATGAGAGATGCACTTTTTAGATCGCTTCTGCCATCTAGCGGAACAATTTCTTCGCTTCTGGTCGCGTAAGCTAGCCTGGCTACAACGTTCTGCTTATGTAGGCCTACTGTCCTTCGGTTGGGCGTCTTAGATATATTTCATACGGGTTTAGATAATGCATATGAGAATTGAATCTAGGAGCCATTTTCTTTCGCCATGAGAAGAGAGGGAAGCTTCTCACCCACGATTAGATGGAGGTCGCATTTTTCGCGTTGGGCTACAACGTCTTATGTTGTATTCCCCGAGTGAAACCGGGAAAACCAGCTAGTAATTAATAAATTTGCATTTTTACAGCTGACAAAAGTCCATGGAGCGAAAAATGTACTATGGAAAAACTGAATTCGGTGGCGAGAGTCCATGGAGCGAAAAATGTACTGAGGAAAAACTGAATAAGGTGGCGAGAGTCCATGGAGCGAAAAATGTACTATGGAAAAACTGAATTCGGTGGCGAGAGTCCATGGAGCGAAAAATGTACTGAGGAAAAACTGAATAAGGTGGCGAGAGTCCATGGAGCGAAAAATGTACTATGGAAAACTGAATAAGGTGGCGAGAGTCCATGGAGCAAAAATGTACTGAGGAAAACTGAATAAGGTGGCGAGAGTCCATGGAGCGAAAAATGTACTATGGAAAAACTGAATTCGGTGGCGAGAGTCCATGGAGCGAAAAATGTACTGAGGAAAAACTGAATGCGGTGGCGAGAGTCCATGAAGCGAAAAATGTACTGAGGAAAAACTGAATGCGGTTGCGAGAGGAACAATCAAGTTTAGTCTGGCTCTCGGCTGCCTTTACCTTTTCATATGTTCTCTTAGACTGATGGGACCCGCGTAATACTGATAAGATATAGTGGGGACGATGTATCCTATACCTTTACATTCTTCGTTAATGCATCCTTGGGTTTCGAAGTCGTGTCCTTGTTCGCCGCATTTGCCGGACGTTTGACATTCCCTCGTACGTTCTTGTTGTCCGACGCCGCATGTCACGTCACAATCACTCCACGGTGACCAGGCCCCCCACTGATCTGAATAGGAGAACGTGTGCGACGTCATCACGATCGTTTGAAATGCGAATACTTCATCAAACGCCAGGCTGCTGAGCTCACTATCACTGAAAGCTGTTCATAAAGCGCGCACGCGCGTGTGTGTGCGTGTGGTGAGTTGGGGCGGGGAGGGGGCAATTACTATAGAAATGACTTGGTACATGCCATTTAAAAAGCACTGCGCAATTTCTTCGGGGTCCAAACAAGCCTGTCTCCATATTGAAATATTTCTTGGGATGTGCAACCATGCCTAATTAGTGAGCGCCCTGCTACAAATCCTCTTTTGTTGTTGCTGCCACAGTGAATCTCGGATCGACTTTAATCGGAGATTAAATCTATGATTAACTTTGTTAATCTGTGATTAGATCTTGGATTACCTATAACTATTTAGTTAATCTCTGATTAACTTTAACCAGGAGTTTTTTCTCCGATTATCTTTAAGCGATGATTAATTCTGGGATTAAAATAGGTCGTTACAAAATATGTTTCAAAAAATACCGAGATGTTGATGACCTGGGACCCAGTTCGACGCCCTACCCCATTTGGATGAGGGGGGAAGGCATCAGGATCCTTAAATTTTTGCAAATATTGGATTGCGTTTCTATGTCAATTTGTACCCTCCCGTTTTGATAAGAAATTTCCAGTTAAAAAGATGGGGGCGGGGGTGGTATGCGGTCTAGAGTGCCGCTACTGCTTTTATGTCCAGCCAAATTTGTCAGAACGAAGCTTTCGGTGCTCCAATCCTTCACCAGTGTCAGAAAATCGACTGAAGAAAAAAGAAGTCACGTCGGAGTGAAGCTCACCTCGACAAGGCTGGTTATTGCAACTTTTAGAATCTTCCGCTTGACCAACGCAGGCTCCAATTCTTGGGCAAAGACGTGTTCTGGTCATTTTCCCGCCATCACATGTAACGTCACAATCACTCCATTCAGTCCATGAACCCCAATTACCTAAGATATAACGGATAAGGGCGTATTTACTCGCATGAGATAAACACACACTAATGAATATGGATATCATGCGAGGATGATGTGCAAATGCACGCTGGACAAGGAGCCACCGAAGTCAAGTACCTCCCCTCCACACTATTGTCAAAGTGCTGGGCCGTCTAGCGAGAAAGCTACCGTTAAAAATTTAACATCATGATGCCAGGCAAACAATTCGGCTCAAACTTAATGTCTACGCAACAAGGTTGTTTAACTCACAGTTATCAGTGTTGCAATCTTCTTCCTCCTCCTCATCACCAGAACATGATGTTGATTCAGGACACGATCTCTCTCTTGTTCTCTCTCCCCCGCCGCATTTCGCGTTACACTCAGTCCAAGGTGTCCAGCTTTCCCATTTTCCTTCACAAGAATTACCTCCTTACTAGAAACCATAGGTCGATTAAACAGGCCATGCATGCTGGGGTGGTGAGTTGTTCTTAGCTGCAGTTGAATTGCTACTGTAAATGAGATCGACCGATATCGATCTTTCAAAGCCGATGAGGTAACTGGCCTTTCAAACTGGCCAATATCGATAACCGAAAATCCAAGCTCCGATTATCGAGGCCGATATCCAATATTGACTTCCTTACTTGACTAACTTCCGATACCGATAATCGTGAAAATACGACTATCGGCCGCGATAATCGGCCAGGGCGATATAATATTGACGTCCTTACTGGACTAAATGCCGATACCGATAATCGCAAAAATACAAATATCGGCCGCGATAATCGGCCAGGGCGATATAATATTGACTTCCTTACTGGACTAACTTCCGATACCGATAATCGTGAAAATACGACTATCGGCCTCGGCAATCGGCCGCGGCGATAAAAGACTTACTGATACATTCATGGATGTTGCATTTCTTTGTACCCACAGATTCCCCGTTACATTTTTTAATTTTATCGACGCCAAGACATATTCTGGTCCTGTTCGTAGTACCGGTTCCACAGGAAACGTCGCAGGAGCCCCATTCACCCCACAGTCCCCAGATACCTGCAATAATAAAGTGCATCGACGAAACAGTTTAAGAGTCGAGGCATGCAGAACCGAGAATTCGCGGGTTATTGAGCATGCAGAATTCAGGTGGAGAGAGAGAGAGAGAGAGAAAGAAAGAGAGGAGATTCTGATAGCCTCTTGAGAAATGGCTCCGAGTATTCCTAGAATAGACAAGTCATGGGAGACTCGATATACCTAGGTCATCAAATCCATATACAAGACGTAGGGCGTGAGGAGGATCAACTGGAACGTGGAAGTAACGAATTCCAGAAGAATTACTCACCTTTCCTTCCTACATTCAAAGTTTCCCAAACCCAAGTCATGATCGCCGGAACTGAAGTATAATAACCATGAAACTCGGAAGCACATTTCGGTCCCCAGCTCACGATGCCAAGTTGCAGCCAGTAGTCGACCGGACTTTTTTCCTCGACGTCTTCACCTACATGACGAGAAATGTATAACCGGCGCTGACTCAAAAGATCATTTGGCAGGCTGGGAGGAGGGGGCTCGGGAAAATCGTTAATAAACTTTCGTATCCCAACTGGACGTTAAATCTGTGGCGAATTACTATTACCTGTTGAAGGAGCGGAGCTTCGAAAGCTTTCTAACAAACTGGACTGGACACCTCAAATTTGTGGTGACATATTCTATCTATTACTAAAGTAGGGTGGAGCTCTGAAAGCTTGTGAATTATATTCCAAAAAAACTGTTTTCGGCGCACTTTTTGCAAGAATGATGAAATAAAAGCCACTGAGCTTGTAAGACATTAGCTTTTGTGGTTGCATTGATCACTGGCGTGGCTTATAACTGACTGAATGGAGGCTAAAAATGAGCTTGTAACTGGAGAGGATCAAACACTAGGTGGCGGCATGGACTCCAATTTGAAATTGATTTCGAATGGATTCGATTTTTTTATGAAAGGATTAATCGATGATAACTTCCTTACGGGGAAGTCTAATAAACGATTAAGCGAAGCCTAGTATCCGTGAGTTTCTCGATAACGAGAGAGCCGTTGCTATTCTTGTGGGAATCGGAACTCAATAAAATCAGTCCGATGTTCGATCCCATTGATTTATCTGGCAGTGAGTGGGTAGGGAGATGTCTGTATAATCTCTTTAACATACCTCCTTAACGAGGGGTCCTCCACTGTCACCTTGGCAAGAATCAATATTTTTTGACTTCTCCTCACCGGACGCACAAAACATTCGTGCCGTGAATCTCGTGTTTTCGTATCGGAGTTTAATTTCTTCGATGTCTTTGGCGCATCTTGAATATATCAATCAATATTTCTGGTTTATAACCACAACCGCGCGCTCTCCTCCGATACCGACTGCCAAGCAGGTAATGAACGGATACTAATTTTAAAGTCTTTGGTTTGACTCGGTCAGGATGGAACCGGGGTCCTCTCGTTCAGAAGGCGGACAGTCCAAACCACTCGTTTCAGTTGTGGTCGGGCATAGGCCACGGGAGGAACAGATACAAATTTTTGAAGTCTTTGGTCAGAAATCGGACCCGGAACCATCTAATGAATGCGTGAAGGGGTGGAAGGTCTAGCCAGTCGGCCAACTGAGCGGTCCGATTACAGTGTGAATTTGGTATACAATGTATCCGGACTCGTGAACTCCTGATGTAAGGATAGGAGGCTACGAGAGCGATACATACTTCATAGGATCAATGATCTTCAACCGTCCTTCTCGTAAGTTGGTCGGCATTTCTAGCGTAACGGGATTTATAACGCCGAATCCGGTGACCATGACGTCATCTCCGGTGGAAGCAAACGACGGAAAGATTGATTTTTCTGCAACGAAACGAAGCTATGGGTCAGGAAGAGTATATCCCTTTCTATAAATGTTTAAGTACTGGGCCTTCTTATGCACTGTTTCTATGGCAACCAGCAGTCATCTTAACGACGTTACAATGACAGACGGACAAATACTTTTATTCCATCTCCCCATAAACATTATATATTTTGGTAAGACTTCAATTTTACCCTACTAATGTACTCCATACAATTAGGCGGGTAATCCCTGCATCAAGCATTCGATAAGTCCGTTGACACACAGTCAGAGACAACTTTATGTCAGCTGACCAGGAACATTAGATATTCTGCTGCAGCTCTTGTCCTCACTACCCCTTGCTGTCCCAGAAAGAGAGAGAGAGAGAGAGAGAGACAGAAAGAGTGACAGGGATGGAGAGACAGAAAAAGGAGAGAGAAAGCAAGATACCTTGTCTCTCTTTCTGTCTCTCCCTCTCTCTCTTTATGGAAGACAGAAGAAGGAGACAGAAAAGGAGAGAGAAAGCAAGATACCTTCTCTCTTCCTCTCTCTCTCTTTATGGGAGACAGAAGAAGGAGAGACCGAAAAGGAGAAAGAAAGCAAGATACCTTCTCTCTTCCTCTCTCTCTCTTTATGGGAGACAGAAGAAGGAGAGACAGAAAAAATAGAGAGAAAACAAGACACCTTCTCTCGTTTCTTGTATCTCTCTTCCTCTCTCTATTCTCTCTCTTTCATTACCTTTTTGTTCACATTGCTTCTTATTGAACTTCCTCCACACGTCAGCCTTGTTCAGTATCCCACCCTTCATGCATGGAAGGCAGACGGGTCGAACAAACTCGGTGAACGTAATCTCGCCATTGGGAACACTTTCGTCGACAACGAATTTGTCGCCAATCCCACGGATCAATTTCTTACCGATCCTGACCTAGGAATGCGGAGATATTGTGAGTAGTTTATGCTGTGAAATTGAGGGGTGAGGCAAGACTGTGATGCATTTACATCCTAATAGAACACACGCATCACTTGGGCAGATGGTCAGATACTATGCCGCAGCTGGTCGCGATGATAAGTATACAAATATGCTGTTTCAATAATACATCATGGAATCAAAATCTTGTACGTATTTGAAGTTGATTTCGTCAAGAAAATTCACCTCAGATGTAGCCTCCAGCCTTGATTTATTGAGGATTAAAACAGGTTGAAACCCAACACTCTGGTAGCGATCACAAATAAGCTGGTTGTTGTAAAGCCTACCACTGGCCGATGGAGTCAAATTGAACTGCAATACCAGGCATCAGTTCTTACTCATAGCCCCAGCTGGAGTTTAAATCTGTAGGGAATCTTTGTTACGGAATCCCTGTGAGACGGGATAGACAAAGTAACATGCCAGTTTTACCAGTGCTACGTCATAATCCAGACTCAAACGGCTAAACTTGGGGTGCAGGATAACTGTCGCTGGCTCGAAGATTTGGATATGCTCGGGGATCTCAAGCGCTTGATTGACGTATTCTGTTATACCTGTGAATAAAAAAGTGAATTTCTCGAACTGTTGGTATGACGTCATATCCTCCCCTAGGTCCTCATCAGATGAGGTCACGTACGTCAAGTATCGCGAAGGCCGCTGCCGTTTCAAATATTGTTGTTTTGAATTATGGAATTTTCAACCCTACTAAGGTCATATACGTCAGGTCAATGCGTAGCACGCGTGGCGATATTTCCGGTTTATAGCCTGGACCACTATCACAACCATAACACTCGTCATATTGTTTCGGATTTATGACCCTATTAAGATAATGGACGCCAGATAATTGCTAAGGAACTATTTCCGGTTAATAGCCCGGGTCACAATCACAACCCTTAGTTCTCAGTTAGGAAATTTTCCTGATTTCCTTCTTCGATGCAAACTGAGCGTTAGGTCTCGTTTGCAGAATCGACAGCTTGCTACATATTTGCTACAAATAAACTCTTTACCGAACACAAGAATGAATGAATCTTCCCAGTCTGTCGATTTGACATGTTTGCTGAACTTTCCGGTGAAAACATGAGCTGCACTCAGCACCCAACCGTCACTGATGACAGTTCCTCCACCAACGCCGGATTTCTTGTAGATCTGAAACAAGCAAGGGAATGGATTTGAGACGATACGAATCTACACAATGTTACGTGTTGCCACACACACACTAAGCAAATTACTCCACGAAAATGCGCAGAAAGTACAATATAGCAATGTATGTTGCGCCACATATTCAAAAAGTTCACGAGGTCAAAGGAGTCTATATTTTATCAAGTTTTCAACCTGTTTTCCTCTTTAGCATGCATGCACAGAATCACTATGCTAGGATAGTGCCCGCGATTGTTACGTGTTGCCACGCAGAAACACACATAGTAACACATCCGGGAAAGTAAATTAGTCCAGAAAAATGCGAGGCAAATACCCTACTATGGTACACTATTGCATGTTGCGAAATTGCCACGCACTTACACAAACACGTCTGCACATGACAACGAAAATACAGTACGGCTTAACGATGTCTGATAAAATATAGCGCACAAGTACTAACACATAAAAGAAATCCTCTGGAATGAAATGGATGAACGAAAGTGCCCACGATGCGAATCTACAGGATGTTACGTGTTGCCACACAAAGTATCACCTCTGCCTATCGGCTTAACGATGTCTGCTAAAATGTAGCACACAAGTACTGAAGATGAAGCTATGACATCCATTAGCAAACCTCTTGACTAAGGTACCGAAATGAAATTAGAACCGAGTCGGAGCAGAACGTATCACGAAGTACGACTTCCCGCGACCGTAAGCCAAGTTACCAAGTCAAAAACCGTATTTTTTTCTAAGGCGAAAGAACGAGGAAGTCTGTCTGTGTACCACTAACCTGTTTAACAGAGTAATTGGAGCTCGGGATAAGTAGAACTTGCCATGGCCAGGCTCCTTTCTTCACAGCTGTTCCAGTCACCACTCTGACGTTACTCTCTGTCTGCTTCATTGTAAATCCGCACGCACTAAAAGCTGAATGGTGTGTTGGCATCACAGAAAACTAGCGGCTAGCGTTTCCAATCAGTAGGCCTAAACTCTATGCCTGTGGTTCTGAGTGCAATTCAAGTTTATTATGCAGGATACCGACTCAGAACTATAAATTCGGCAATTCATAACAAAATTGAGCAATTCCGTAATAAGCCATTGGTTTTTGGCCCTAACAAATGCCCAGTTTTGTACATCTACCTTGGTTGGGTCCGGTTTCCAACCGTTTTGAAAAACAAATATCCTCCGCAGTCCGGCGCTGTTTTTACGCAGTTCAACCACCAGCAAAATGCTGTCAGTCATTCATAAAGACGCCCTACCCACCCATCAGAAAAAAAAAAAAAGAAAAAAAAAGTGAAAGAGAAAAAAGAGAGACAATTGAGTTAGACTCTACTTACGTACGCAGAACGGATCGTATCCGGACCATTTCCTGTCTGATCTGCATTTTCGTTTCGAGGGACCAATCAGCGTATACCCTGACTCGCAACGGTACCTTACCGTTCTGCCGTACGTCGTCGCTCCCCCATCGATAAACCCGTTCTTGGGCTTCACTAACGTCGCACATCTCAAATCTAAATGAAACAGTGTTCTATAAGTAAGAATATTGTCGAGCCGATTAATAGATATCGTAAAGAAGATTCACCACAGATTTAACGTCCAGCCTTGGTTTATTGAGAATTATGGCGTTCGAAAACTTTCGGAACTCCACTCCTTTCTCAGGAAAAGACGTTAAATCGGTCGTGATCTTCATTCCTCTATTGATCGTCCGGTTCAATTTCAAATATTAGAACTCCGCTATTACTAATTTTAACAATATAAATATTACCCTACTTCAGTAAGAATATTTTGGAGCCAATGGCGGACGATCAATAGATATCGCAAAGATTCACCACAGATTTAACGCACAGCCTTAGTTTATTGAAAATTACAGCATTCACAAGCTTTCATCCACTCATCAGGTGAAGATGGAATCGCATTATCGGTCCATAACATACTTTCACCAGGTGAGGATATTTAACCGAATTTTGGCCCCACGAAAAGCGCAGATCTCCCGAAGTTCTCACTTTCGTTAAAGCAAGATTTGCCACACCAGTCGTCACACCGACAGCTTTGAAACGATCCTTGACATCGGTCGTCTCTGTCACATCGCTTTGGACACTTCCTATCTCTCTCTTGCTTCGTCGGATCCCTTTTACAAATTGTTACTGAAAAAATATTCGCCAGGATAGACGCTTACAGTACCAGTATACCAGGGTATCGGAAGCGCCATTGACCTGATCGATAGCCCGGATCGCTATCAACTTCCTCCGTTACTTACCGTCAAACACACTAGCGATGACGTCATCAGCGCAACGATATCGTACGTGACACGCCCACTAGCGGTAGCGTCATCTGACTGCTATGTTGTAACTTGACTCCCGCCGCTTGAATTTCCGACTGGATATCATCAATCATACCTGCTTGACAGAACGGGACTTCGCTTGACCATTTCCCGCTCGCTAGACACGTGATCGTGTCTTCACCAATTCCTCTGTAGCCTGTGTCACAAATAAACTTGACCGTCGTGCCGACTTTGTGTGGCGACTCCGATGACGTCACTGCGTCACCGTGTGAGATTGACGTGATATCAGGACAGTGGACTTCTGTAAAATGGAATTAGAAATTAGAAACGCGTCTTTACGTGTGGATGTCTCCATATTGACCTGACTAATGACCGGTAACAACTATATCAAAATTTATGAATATCGGCTTCGAAAAGTAGGTGGTCTGACGGGTGATTTATTGAGGCCATCGACGTAAAGTCACGCAAAATTACGAATGCCGGCCTCGATAATCGGTCGACCCCTACTGCGCATGCGTCATACGTCCATAAAACAAAGCAATGACGCGAGCAGGAAATAATTTCTGATATAATTTGAAGAAGGATGGCAGACGATCGATAGACATCGTCCAGCCTTGGTTTGTTGAGAAATATAAGTTTTCAGAACCCCGCTCTTGCTAATTTCCCTATTTCAGTAAGAATATAGTGGAGCCGATGGCAGACTATCACTAGACATCGTAAAGAAGATTCACCACAGATTTAACGTCCAGCCTTAGTTTATTGAGAATTGGAGCAAATCACACGTTTGACCTGATGAACGACAAGCGCTCCAAACGATTTTCAACTTACTCGGTCGGAAATAGAACCCGCAGCCTCGCTATCAGGCCGGAAACTCTAATCTACTCGGCCAATTGAACCCAGATAGCGTTCATAAACACGCATGACCTCTTCCTTCCTCTGTCGCTTAAAATTCGATTGTGACGTGATAGGCGATGTTTTCTATTAGCGCAACGACCACAGCCGGCTTACAAAAAGTCGAACGGCAAAATCACAACTGAAATTCCGCACGAAAAACCAAATTGTGCCATCAAAAACATGGCGCAGGCGGCAGCCAAGGCCACTACACCTTTCCAGCGTTACCACATCTTGAGGCATAGAGATGCCACAAGATTACAGTAGAATGAGCCACAGTCACAGCAGTTCAAACTTACCAACGTTAGTAATGCCGCACATTTCCTTACAGTTCTCTTTCACGACGTTGTACACGCACGCATTCGATACTGCTTTCATGAACTTGCAAAACGACGCGTCTTTACTGCCTGCAAAGTACAGCAGTATTCTACTTATCAGAACTAATTATCGACCTCCTTACTTCGCGGTGTAATGATCTTTGGCCACGAAACCGGCAGGGCCAGTGATTCAAATCCAGCCGACCGCATAATGCCAAATATATTATAAAGGGTAAACGGCAGAAATCTACGTACGGTGCGATTTCGCATGGCCACTTTACCAGGGATGGCCCGTGTGTGGTTAAGGGCATGCAAACGCAACACTGGCCCGTGTACAGGTGGCCGTGTTTGGGTAATTTACGGCCCTACTTAAGCCATAACTGGCCCACGTGAGTGCGATACGGCATGGGCCATCTGTGGCAAAGGTGTACGAGGGCCAGGTATTTCCCTAAAAAGTCCATGTGTGGGCCTCATAACGCGTGGCGTTCCACGCGCAAGCCTTGGCAACCCCACACGTAGGGACGTTCGCATATTTCTGACTCGGTACACGGGCCAATGTTGCGTTTGCATACCTTTTGCCACTAAAGGCCACGCGATATTGTAGCCTCGAGCCATACTTGAGCCGAACGTAAATTTCTGATTGGAGTAAGCACTGCATACACAGACGTGAGACAGAGACGAGGAGTCTCCAATCTAAGGCCTGATTCCGCAAACCCAAATTTATAACTACTTACCCTCGGAAGGTGTTTGTTGAGAAAACGCGAGCGAAGCCAACAACAGTGAAGTGAGGATGATATTCCATTGCGGACTCATTTCCTTGCCTCCGTACCTGCGTCAATGTAACCTATACGCGGCTATCAAGTTGCTGAATCAATAACACAGATTACCAGTAAAGATTTAGACACCAAACGTTTCGTAGGACAAACGGACGAGCGTACGACGTACCTCACGAACACCTTTGACATTGCTGGTGTTGCAATATACCGTCACGGTCGGATGGCCGCCGATCGCCATTTTGAACTGATCTTTCTAGCGTTTACGGTGGTTTGATTCCCGACCGAGCCAGACCAAAGACTATAAAATTGTTATCCGGATTTGGTATTCCGTATCGGGGAGTTGCGATGGTGATCCGGGATATTATAAACCGGACATACCTATATCGAACACTGAGAGCATTGAACCGACGTACATTACCTTAGTAGGGTAGAGAAATGTCAAATATTCAAAACAACAACTTTCTTTTCCAATACATCTATGACTGCTGGTTCAATTGAACCCCGACCACAACTTCTCTGTTGGCAGCGTTCAAACGCTACAACACGCACACGTACCAAGCACTAAGCATTGACCTGGCGTACGCCTATACCTTAGTAGTTGAAAACTCCATAAATCCAACTACAAACTTCCACTGGCTTTGAATCAAACTCTGAACCACAACTTCTCTCAGGCTGCTGGCTCGCCGGGCACGCGCAAACGCAAATACTACACGAGCAACGAGCCGCAGTTTGGCATCGCGAAGTAATTTAGCGTTCTCGCATTCAAAAAGTAATTAATCCTGCTTGCTCGCAGAACTACGAACGCTTACACAACCCTCGATTCATATCCTCCGGGAAGATTGTATCTTGTATGCACGCGTAAACAAGGTTGGAATACAGCTGTGATATCATCGGCTTAGAAATAGCATATCATTTAAAAATGTATAGAGCTACTGTATGTCAATCTGAACAGAAGTTTCGTGCTGCAATTCCTTCCTTCCTTCGCTGTCTCGCAAGGCCATCCCAATCAGAATTCTACGTACACCCCAGGTATGGCGCGAGGCTGCAATTTCGCATGGCTAGTGTGCGTGGTTAAGGGTATGTAAACGCAACACTGGCCCGTGTATCCGTTGCCGTGTTTGGGCCATTTACGGCCCTATACTCAGGCCATAACTGGACCACGTGAGTGCAGACGGGCATGGGTCATGTGTGGCGAATACATGCACGGGTCAAATGTTGCCCTAGCAAGGCCAAGAGTGGGCCTTATAACGCGTGGCGTTACATACGCAAGCCCTGACACACGTGGGTCACGTCAGGACGATCGCATTTTTCTGGCTGGGGTGAATGTTGGATTTTAAATCTGTGACTAAATCTTCTTTCAAGAGTCTGAAGTTTTGTTCACACGGAGCGTAGAACTCGGCGCACGTGACGGTCGAGACGAGAGCGGGAAGCTACGCGAGGGAGTGAGTTTTAGGTCACGTGATCGCGAAAGTATAACAGTAGGGTTGCGCTCTGACGTCAGAACTTTTATGCTCATCGGGCGATTGGCGTGTAAAAGCAAGAGACGCTCGACTTAACGTGGTAACTTAACAGGGAAGTGCACCACAGCAAACAGTGTGCCGATGTCTGGTTTGAAAAAAGTGAGTGTCCGTGTCACAAGCTTGGAGTAACAAACGTCATCTGAACATCAGTCGTTTCCCTGTAAATTTTAGGCAATTTTCATCACTTGGTGCCGCTGTTGATTATTTGACGTCACGACTTTCATCCAGTGACGGTGTCGCTATGACCGATACCCCGAGAACCCAGTAGAGCGTGAAGTGGAAAACATCTGTCTCGTTCGCAAGCTGCAGTGCGTCTGTGTGCAGCCCAGTGCAGGGGATATGAAGTATTGCACTAGCCCTAACGAAATATCTGGAATAATTGACATATTCGGTGATTGTCGAAGTACTAAAGATTCGACTGAACTAATTTTCGAACTCCGGAATCGTCTACAAGCTGAGAATTAGGACACTGAACTTGGCGACATGCACGGAAATCATATACGCGGATATGCCAATATTCCATCGAATATTGCGTATAGCCCTGACGAAATAGCTGGAATAATTGACATATTCGGGGATTGCTGTAGTATTGTAGATTCGAACGAACTAATATAGTAACTCCGGAACCGTCTACGAGCTTAGAAATAGGATGCTGAAGTTAGCAACATGCACGGAAATCATATACGCTGATATGCCAATATTCAATCGAATGGTCTTGGTCTAACCAGGAATGTCTTGAGTTAAGACATCCCTGGGTCTAACACAAATTCCAGCTATTTCGTTAGCGCTATACGCAATATTCGATGGAATATTAGCATATCCGCGCATATGATTTCCGTGCATGTCGCTAACGTAACTTCCTACTTTTCAGCTCGTAGACGATTCTGGAGTTCGAAAATTAGTTCGATCGAATCTACAATACTTCGACAATCACCGAATAAGTCAAATATTTCAGCTATTTTGTCAGGGCTATACACAATATTCGATAGAATATTGGCATATCCGCGTATATGATTTCAGTGCATATCGCCAACTTCAACGTCCTATTTCTCAGCTCGTAGACGATTGCGGAGTTCGAATATTAGTTCAATCGAATCTACAATACTTCGGCAATCACCTAATATGTCAAATATTCCAGCTATTCTGTCAGGGCTATACGCAATATTCGATGGAATATTGGCATCCGCGTATATGATTTCCATGCATGTCGCTAATTTCAACCTCCTATTTCTCAGCTCGTAGACGATTCCGGAGTTCGAATATTAGTTCGGTCGAATCTTCAGTACTTCCACAATCACCGAATATGTCAATTATTCAAGCTATTTCGTTAGGGCTGGCGCAGTACATCATCTCACCTGCACAAACGCGCACTGCAGCTCGCGAACGAGACGCAGATGTTTTCCACTTCACGCTCTACTGGTTTCTCGGGGTATCGGTCTATAGAGAAGGTTCGGTTGGAATGTGTCGGACTCGCTAAATATGAAGTGTGGGCGTATCTAAAACATACAAAAATCGTCTCGCAAGGTGACGCTACAGAATATTCAAGAATTTATAATGAGGTAACTGTTACCTTCTCCGTGAATAGACCGATACCCCGAGAAACCAGTAGAGCGTGAAGTGGAAAACATCAGCGTCTCGTTCGCGAGCTGCAGTGAGCGTGTGTGCAGGGGAGATGAAGTACTGCGCCAGCCCTAACGAAATAGCTTGAATAATTGACGTATTCGGGGATTGTGGAAGTACTGAAGATTCGACCGAACTAATATTCGAACTCCGGAATCGTCTACGAGCTGAGAAATTGGAGGTTGAAATTAGCGACATGCACTGAAATCATATACGCGGATGCCAATATTACACCGAATATTGTGTATAGCCCTGACAAAATAGCTGGAATATTTGACTTATTCGGTGATTGTCGAAGTATTGTCGAAGTATTCTCAGCTCGTAGACGGTTCCGGAGTTACTATATTAGTTCGTTCGAATCTACAATACTACAGCAATCCCCGAATATGTCAATTATTCCAGCTATTTCGTCAGGGCTATACGCAATATTCGATGGAATATTGGCATATCCGCGTATATGATTTCCGTGCATGTCGCCAACTTCAGTGTCCTAATTCTCAGCTCGTAGACGTTTCCGGAGTTCGAAAATTAGTTCAGTCAAATCTTTAGTACTTCGACAATCACCGAATATGTCAATTGTTCCAGCTATTTCGTTAGGGCTAGTGCAGTACTTCATCTCCCCTGCACACAGGCGCACTGCAGCTCGCGAACGAGACGCAGATGTTTTCCACTTCACGCTCTACTGGGTTCTCGGGGTATCGGTCTATTGGTATCGGCAGCGGTGGCTCTCTCACACAAACTGCCGAAGCTCTCTCTCTCTATATATATTTCTCACACTGTGAAAGCTCTCTCCCTCACTGCAAGCCTAAACACTCTCTCTCTTTCTTCCCAAACAAGTAAAGCAATTCAACTCACTTGTCAGCGTATCCTTTCCTTTCATCTTCTGGTATCAACGGTAGAAGCAGAAGTCCGGTCTCGTCGTCAAGGACGCACCTCTGCAGAAGCTCAAGATACGTCAAATTATCCCCTGTGTTAGGATCCAAAAAGCCCTTTGTGTCGTCAGAAGGATCTTCCAAAATCCGGTGAAGGTGTTCGTCAAATAAACCTTCAAAATTTGACAAAAATTAAAAACCTGGTTGTATTTGAAAAAATTGAAGTATGAGTTCAAACCTCGCTCAAATGCGACCTCTACCGGCAATCTGATGTGTGCTACAGGATCTATGATGCCTCCAGTGGCGATTTGTGCTTCTAGTAACCGAATACCGTGGCTTTCAACGACTAGATTCTGACGAAACAACAGAAAGGTGGAATAGTCGTTCGTTCGCTCGCTTAAAGTTGGTTGATAAGAATTTCAGAACGCAAGTCTCTCTCTCTCTCTCTCTACCCAGCGGGTCGCCTATAAGATTGTTTGGAGCCAGAATTCCAGATTTTCTCTCTGTATATATTCTGTCAACACCCGAAGAACGAACGGAGCTCCGATAGCTTGTGAATTATATTCCAATAAACTGGATTGGGTGTTAAATCTGTGGTGACTTATTATATTTAGTACAATAGTAGGGTAGAGCTCCGATGGCTGGTGAATTGTGTTGCAATAAACTGGATTGGGTGTTAAATCTGTGGTGACTTATTATATATGTTACTATAGTAGGGCAATGTTGCGATCTCTCTATCGAAAGAACTCACCCGCTTCATCGCTTGGAACAAAGACAGCGTTTCATTCGTGGCTCTTGCTCGGAAACCCGTCACCGCTTTCTCAGCGCGGGCAATAATTCCCGCCATTTTCTTATCAATAAGTCCGCAATCTTTCGCTACAGCCACTGACATTTTATCGCCATTTCTCGGGTCTATGACGCTCCCAGTGGCCGCTTGCGCTTCAAGCAAACTGACCGCAGTGCCTGTGAAATAGAACAGGGCTTAATTAATAACGGAATAGGCTACCCAGAGAAGAGAGAGAGAGAGAGGTGGGGTGGCTTCGGGACGCAGCAATATTTTCTGCAGACTATCCATGACGTGAGAACAGGCTTGGTAAGATGACGTCACGCTTATCGTCACGCTGACGTGTACGACGTTTTAATCCAAGTTTGTAACCCATGAATCGCTAACAGCAAACGGGCAATGACAAAACAGAAACTGAGAGAGAGAGAGATTTACCTCTAGTTATGATTCCTTTCGTGTAAGCGTCGTTTAGCGACATTTTCTCCCCACTCTGTGAAATGATGACGCCAGCGATCGGGTATCGACCAATCAGAAACGGTTCTAATTCCTTCTCAATATCGGCTTCTGTGATCTAACAAAAGAAAGATTGAGCGATAGCCTTTTTCTAACCACGCAACACCCGAGAAAACGGAACGTAACCCCCACGCCACGCGCTTCACATTGGGCGCCGAAGGAGCGGAGACGGAAACCTTGGGTCTCTGCTACCATGCACCGTCCCCCAATGCATTGGCCTTCGAACGTGGTACCATACCGTGATACCATTTTTAACATATTGGGCCGTAGAGAGACCTAAGCTATCGGTCGACAACCTTCCTACTACACCACGAAGCCGGCAGATATCCAACCTGTCCGGGGTCTGCATGATATGAAAGATTCCTCCGCCCTCACCTCATTTCTTTCTAGTTCTTGAACTCTGGTTTCCAGAATGAGTCTCGCTTTGATCAATTCCGTTAGCTTGACTTGTCGACGCCATCCTGACGTAAAGGTGATGCTGTCACGTGACACGACGTAATCAGGCACGTGATCTTCTGACGAGTCCGAAGATTCTATGACGACGTTGTTTAGGTTATAGAGTGGCGGACTGAGCCGAAAATCGTTCGGGGCTGAATTCTGCGGGCTGACTGGTTTATCGACTCGGCCAATCGATAATAGTCAACTAATCAACCAACCAATCAATCAATCAATCAATCAACCAATCAATCAATCAACCGATCAATCAACCGACCAATCAACCAATCAATCAACCGATCGATCAATCAATCAATCAATCAATCAACGCAATAAATCAGTCAACTAATCAACGCAATAAATCAATCAACCGATCAACCAATTAATCAATCAACTAATCAACGCAATCAATCAATCAACTAATCAACTCAATCAATCAATCAACTAATCAACGCAATCAATCAATAATCGGCCCTTAATATCGGTCCCAAAGTCGGAAGTGGCCTGGGCTTGGAGCAAGCTTTGCCTCACTCATCAGTGTCCTAAACAAGATCCATACCGTCTAGATCCGTTGTTTGTGTTCCGTGGTCCTGTCCGTTGTCTTCGGCGATGGTTTGAACGTGGACCGAAGCTTTCTCATCTACTGTTACGGTCTAGCAAATATATATTCTGATGGTGACCGTGTGCGTAAAGGGTGAATACCTATGACTTCCCCACAATCTTACTTTAGAGTGTATGTGGGGAACAACATTTCTCAGTGCACCCCAGGGTGTGTGTGATGAGACGGGAGTTTAGTGGTGATTCTACAGACCTTTGATTGTGTGTGCTGAGGAGTGGGGACTTTATGGGGTATTTTGGGGGCTGACACCCAGGATTTCACTGTAGTTCTGGGGGGATTATTCCTGTCTGCGGAATTACATTTCTCCCAAACGGTGTGTGTTTGTGCGTGCGTGTGTGTGATGGGGAAGTGGTAGATTTTTGTCGGGGTTCTCTATCTCACCTCACCTCTTGGTCTTTGGTTTCCGTTTCCTTGGTTTGCGTGGAGGCCTCGACTTTCTCGACGGTAGGTTGCGAGAATACGGTCGCCGAGACCGTCTCGATTTTTGAATCCATTTCATCATCTAAGAAGCCAGTAATTAATCAGAGATTAAGAAAATCTTCCTTAATCTACGATTAACTTTAATCGGTGATTGTAAAACAACCCGCTGCGGTCCTGCTCGGGTAATACTCACGATTTTTCTCGACGACTGTAGTTTCAGTGACGCTGTCGTATCGTCTCGACTTCCCTGGAACATAGAGTAGAAACAGACGATTACGATCACGCTGACGTCACATGAAGATTTATAGACAGACAGAGAGAAAACTTATTGTTTCGTCACAACAACAATACTGCCGTATGGACCAGAGGTGACGATGGGGACCGCGCGAGGCCTTGCAATCAGTCGCCACCTGGCGGAGACGAGTATAATTAAACAGAGTTGTGTGGGTGCGTGGGCTGTCGCTGCAAATGCATCTCATCTTCTCCATAACTGGACTGGAATACCGCACGAAGTTACCTGTCGACTATACTCGCATATGCTTTGTATAGACTATATTTATATACATACCATGGACCACTAGCCTCTGCCGAGTTGCCCATTTAGAGACCTTTTCCTAGCGCTAACGATGTGATTGGGCACGACAAATTCGAACTGTCCAATCATATTTTACTCACATGACTTCCAGCACGTCCAACCAATCAAAATCAACGCGACAAGATCCGAAAGCAGAATCATCGACAGAATATCGAGAAGCGCTTCAACGTACCCAGGCCCGTACGTCCAGCTTACCAGATACCCCATCGCTTGTCTATATCTCTCCGTGGCCTAGTGGTTAGCCTACATGGCTAGAATATAACGTCTAAGCACAGTGAACGGGTTAGAGCGCTGTTGTTTCGGTTTTGTTGCGTTTTCAACCCTACTAAGGTAAGGCGTATCACGCGTGTCGATACTTCTGGTTTATAGCTTGAACCACTTGAACCACTCTCCGTGCTCCTCTGATACTCATAACCCAATCAGAGAAGGAACGGATACAAATTTTTAAAGCCTTCCCCAATCTACGTACGGCCCCACGTATGGCGCGAGGCTGCAATTTCGCATGTCCATTGGTGGCCCGTGAGTGGTTAGGGGTATGCAAACGCAACACTCGCGTGTGTACACGTGGACGTGTTCGGGCCATTTACGGCCCTACTCAGGCCATAACTGGCCCACGTAAGTGCGATACGTCATGGGCCATCTGTGGCAAAGATGGGCAGGGTATTTCCATAACAAGACCATGTGTGGACCTCATAACGCGTGGCGTTCCATGCGTGAGCCTTGGCAGCCCCACACGCGACCCACGTTGGGAAGCTCGCATTTTTCTGACTGGGCCGGTTTGACCCGGGAAGGAATCGAGCCATCCTAAAGGATTTGTGTTGCATTTTTTTCATCCTAGCAGCGAGTGCGAAGGAACGAAAACGCTGATATTTGCGAAGCAGGCGTGTCAACATTACTGCCGATACAAAATATTTGAAATATGTCACAGCCAACCGGCCGAACGCGCGATTCACTGTGGCATTCCATCTTCACCTGATGAAGGAGCAGAGCTCCAAAAGCTTGTGTATTATATACCAATAAACTGGACTGGACGTTAAATCTGTGGTGACATATTATATTTATTACTATTTGAATCGTCCGCCATCGGCTCCACTATTTTTCATCTATTTGATAAGACATCGCTGAGCTGACGTTCAGTGTAGCGTGTGTTAGAATATAATTTACAAGTTTCGAAGCTCCGCTCCTTCATCAGGTGAAAATGGAATGAGTTCATTGACAAAGTAAGCAAAGTTTCAACGTTACGAAAAACAAAGTTTACGTCCGCGAATCTCTGTGGCATCTATTCGCTACAATTGCTAGAAACAGTGCAGGTACTTGGCTTATTCTGAATACTCCGAAGACACTCAAATTCAGTGTAATTCACTTCGCTACGAACCGACTGTTGACTATCGCTAGACGCTTATCAACAGATTACACCACGTAAACACGAATTCTGATGCCGGATGAACTCGCAAATAGCCGATTATGTCCGCATAACATCAACAATCAAGCGCGTTTGTGAAAATCATACTTCATTATGACGAAAATAACACAAAAATGCATACCGTAAAGAAGATTCGCAACAGATTAAACGCCCAGATGAAGGAGTGGAGCTTCAATAGCTTGTGAATGTGATAATTCTCAATAAACCAGCAAGGCTGGACGTTAAATATGCGAATGATCTTATTTACGATATCTTTTGACCGTCCGCCATCGCCTTCGCTATATCCTTCGACACGTCTGAGCTATCTGCCCTCAAAGCTTATAACTACCTTATGTCTACGCCTGCAAACGACGGTATGAAGCTTACTCCTTGCCACGAACATCACCCTTCGTTTTCATCGGTAAACTGAACGAATCAGGGTTTGCTGCCACGCTTCGCAGCACTCCGTAATCCAAGCTTGTACTAACACCGCCATTGTGTTGTCATAGAACCGCGATTCATGACCAAATAATACGCCTTTATAAGAAAGGTGATTGCGTCGTCAGCAAAGACATCGCTCTCCATCTGCGGTACAAATACGTCGGATCGGCTATTGCCAGAAACAGGTAAACCTGCCGTACGCTTTTCGAAACAGTGTCGGGCCTGAATTTTCCCATACGTGAAGAATAAACAGTACCGTATGAAAGTATACGTCGGCAAATGATGCTCGAATTGACTATAATATATATATATACTGCCCCGTGTTTTAGTAGGCCATGAATGCCCTCGTAAGAACTAAATTAACTCCTGCAAAGACTGCCGGGCTCAAAATAGACCTGAAATAAATCGCGTTTGCGTATTGCGAACTATATGAATCTGTCATCTCCACGCAAAGGCATGTATAAAACACAATCAAAACACCAAACAGCCTTGGCTAGCAATATAGGCTGCCCCAACTAAAACCATGCACTAGTAGCTCAGCTCCAGCTCTATGGCTGAAATGAAGTCCGTTAGCATATTTGTGAATGGTATGAAGTACTCATTCACGACTTTCGCAAGTCTCGGGAGAGTAAGGCTGATTGAAGTCTCGCTTGGACGTCTGTTATTGTGACTGGCTTCTCGCGTCGCATTCAAAATCAAAGCGACACAATCTCATTTTGGTAACCAGAGCTGATCGGAATCAACAATTTAATTCTTTACCCACGACCAGTCGAGTTGGCGAACCACCGGACATGGAAGCAGCATCATATGATGAACAACCGTATGATGAGCAACAGTTACGCAGTGGTAAAGGGAACATGGCCGATATGAAAACCGCAATCTCATCGAAAAGAAAACAAATGTGATCGTCGCACAAACGGATGCCAAATCGCGCGACACCGCAGATCAGTCTCGCTTCGTTCAAGAGCGGTAACGAATGAAAAGTTTGTTAAGCGTCAATAGCCGCCGTCGCGCCGTATCACGTACGGCCTACTTCTGTTTTTCTGTATCAGTAGGCAATAGCTATCTATAGCGCCGCAACAAACATGCAAAGGAACCAAGGAAGGGCAGCAGATCCTAGAATGCAAAATATCAACACTCAATTTACCTTCGTCTCTCTTCAATCTTCTCCATAACAGATAGATCGCGACCGCCAAAATCAGGACCGCCATCAACACGCCGACGGCTAATCCGACTGTTTCTTCCGTTGTCAACTGAGCTTCGACTCCGTACTGTGACGATATGAGAATCACGAGCGCCAACGTGCGGATCATAATTACAGAACATAAACAAATACGTCACTCTGAAAAGGATTTCAAGATTTAGTTAACCTTAAAATATCGAAAAATGTGACGTGGATCAATATATCAGGGAAATACTCACGTTAAGAATCTTGTTGCGTGTTGCCACACAGAATAGGTCTACCCCTGGCTAAGAAAATTAGTCTGTTAACATCCAAGGCGAATACCCTACTGTAGTAATTTATATTGTTTCGTGTTTTTACCACGCAGAGTACCGCCTCTACCTGGGAAATAAAGTCCAAGAATCGGCGGGTCACCCTACTATAGTAATCTATAGAAATGCGAGGAAGGCACCGACGATAACAATTTTGTTGTGTGTTGCCCCGTAGACGCAGAGTAGGCCTACCACCTCTGCGCATGGCCTGCTACATTCACGGCGTTCTAAGTCGGTCACAATGCAATGTAGTAGGCCGTGCTCTGCCTAAGAAACTTTCGTCGTCTCCTCCAAGTCGGTACGCTAAACACTTTCTGGTCAGACTGAGCAAATACGCCTGCCGGTATTTAAATTGTAATTCGATTAATCTAACCCCGTCTATAGTTATACGCATCACCGGTAACCCTGTTTAACGTTATATATTCGGTAATCTATCTCGTCTAACCGCGGACTCGCTCAAGCGGACAAGTTTCTAATGAACGACCGACGATCCCTAACGAGCAACGAATAGTTAGCATTCTTCGCGAATAATACGGATCACGTGATCAGATCAAAACAACATCAAGGAATTAGACAAGGTGACAAAACAATCAACAAACGCTCCCCAAAAGTAATTATTATAATTCTAACCGTTCAGTTGGCGGAGTGGTTTAGACTGTCCGCCTTCTGATCGGGAGGTTCCGGGTTCGATTCCCGACCCCGAGTCAAATCGAAGACTTTAAAATTGGTATCCGCTCCTTTTCTGCCTGGCAGTCGGTATCGGGGAAGTGTGGAGAGCCGTGATTGTAATTGTAATAGTATCATGTGTTGCGATTGCTTTATTCATGTATCTGCACCACTGAAAATCTTCTATGTAATAATAATATTATTATAATTCTAAATAATATTTTCTGTTCCCTACGTGCGCGTTCCACACGACACAACGCAAAGGAATGAAAATTGGCTCAGCTGCTCCTCTTTAATTGCGCGCCGTTGCTGTAAAAATTAGATGGATAACTTACGCCCTTTTCTAGGGTAGCCTAAATGAGCTTTTCTCCTAACATCATTACTTTTTTTTTAAAATCTGAATTTATGACGTTTTCATCATACTAAGGTAATATACGTCAGACCAATGCTTATGGTACACGTGTCGCTAATTCCGGCCCAGATCACTATCGCAGACGAACACAAAAATCGAGAGGTCGCAGAAGCTTCAAATTAAGGCGACCAGTCGTCGTTCTGCGACCTCCCGCACTCCCACATCCATGATGGCGATAACCTTCTTCAAAACGCGAGGCGACCGACCTTTAGTTCGCTATCTCTCACAAGCCTACAGGGGTCCCGCGTTTACCATCAGAGTCCGATCAATGGTAAGCGGGCTTTTGTCAAAAATACTCGCATTTCGTTCAATAACGTCCCGATTAGTTCGCCTACAGCGTCTCGGCACGCAACGTCACAAGCCGGCCATTTCATGAAATGAAGGCCAATGTATTGGTATTGATTCAATCAAGTAGAAAAAGTCAATAAGTTAATAACATAATTAACATTTTGATATAAAAATTATGAACTTGTATATATATATATATGAGGTTCGACCCCCACTCACCCCACGTCGCCCGCTCAGAGTCAAATGCAATCGGCAATTTTGACGAAGAATTTTTCACTATGCATTACATGAAACACTGAGCAGCTACAGATCGCCCACTAGCGGTTGCGACCGAGTGAGAGACACCCTGCTGTCCTCAGTCACGGTGTGTGGACGGGAGTTCGGTGGCAACACCAGACAGGATCATGGTCAGTACTGCACTTCTGCTCAGCTTGGGTTAGGCCCTAAGTTTGAACTCAGAAATTTCCTTCGAAACATGAAACTTCGTAAGCCGTCGGATATCTTGCAGGTGAATGGTGCGCCAGATTCGGTTCCGACACCGACAGTCCCCCAGTCTGCACGATATCACTCGAGGAGGACACGCTTGACTGATCATCATGGGAGCTGTTTTGCTCAAACGAGATCGGAGCGTTCGGCAACGCAATTTTCGGCGTTTCTAAGTCCGAATTGTCGTCATCATCGGCATTTGAATTTTCACTTTTCCCGCAAACATCATTGTCATTGTCAGGTAACAATTGCTGGAAACTGTTTTCATTCGGTCTTTGTGGCGTCATTGTGATGTAAAGTCCAGATCGTCGATGGTTTGCTGATAGCGCCCTCGTGTGACGTAACTTGCGACTTCGCACTCCTCGCCCGACGAACGACGACGTTTGTGACGTCACTTCGTAACTCGGCAACGGTAACGTCATAGGAATTTTTGAAACTGTTGGTAACGGTTCATCGCTTTCTGATTGTTTCGTAGGCAGGTAGAAGAATCGATGTTGTGACGTCGGCGTCGAACGAGCTGAGTTCAAAGAGCGTGGAGTAAATTCAACGTCTGTTGCAGACTCGCTGAAGCGTGACTCGGTGCCATTCTGAAGAAGTGAAACACATTCAATTCTCTCTCCTTGTGCGGTCAATGAATGGAAGGCAATAGATTTCGTAAAGAAGATTCATCACACATTTAACGTCCAGCTTTGGTTTATCGAGAATAGAAACATTCACAAGCTTTTGGAGCTCCGCTCCTTCATCAGGTGAAGATGGAATGAATCGTAATAGCACTTAATGCCCCCCGTTCTCAATAAACCAAATAAATGAAACATTCGACTTAACGCGCCGCGTAAACGCGCTGGCCCTACGTATTATAGCCGGTTCTACATCCCTGCCAAGTTTCACGGCTAGACTCCTAAAAACGGCGGAGTTGAAGTCAAACGCGTGAACAGATGTCTTGGACCTCTTGTATATTATATTAACATTCAGCCTTACCTGAGAGTCGTCGTTTATCAACAGCGATCTTGAAGCTTCTTTAACGATGTATCGAACACTCTTCAAAACTCTTTGCTTCGACTCAGTGTTAGCGCACACCAACCGATATGTTCTCGCCTCGATGTCAAGATCCGTTGACGTCAGTTCAAGGGCAGCCGGAAGACCTAGACATTGGCAAAGGAAGCTCAGGCGAGGTGGGCGTGACTTGAATCTTACGCCCATGGTACGTGAGCTCCCTAATCACAGATGGTAAGCTACTCTTGCGTGACTGATTGACAGGTGTGGTAATCTGTGTGTCTACGTGCCAATACGTCATAGATTACTATAGTAGGGTTCTGAAGTAATCTTACTGGGCGGGGCAGGGTTTATTAAATTTAGTAGGCCATTGACAGAGGTTGTACCTTCTCACATGGAACTTTTCCTTCCATCGAAATATTTTCTCTTGGAATGACGTCAGTGAAGATAAAATCAGTGGTTACCGCTCGAGCGTGAGACGGAAATGAGTCGCTTTGTGACATCCCCGCCTTCTTACGTTGTTTTGTTGACCGGCAGAGGAGCACCACTGATGACCGAAATACTGGAAAGAAAAACGGGTCACGGTTCGTTAACTTTATAGTCACGGTCAGGTAAACAAGGAAAGGCATTCTTTCAACTATTCCAAAGCCAGTGGCTTACCCAGAGCTTGGGGGAAGTTGAGGGTAGTCGATCTAACTTTCAGTACAGCCTGTAAAACACGAGAACGTCCTATACGCGCGGAGATGGGATGCAAACGTAATTAACACTGACGACTGATACCAAACAATGCTTCAATTCTTCTCGATATTGTTCCTCACGTGTAAAATCGATAGTGCATATTCTTCCTTCTGTTTTGTGATTCATTACCATATTACTGATACGTGCGCAGTGCGCAGCTTCAAGATACTCTCTTGCATTGTGTGACTTAAGTAGGGTGGTTCAAGCGCTACAACTCTTAAGGATCAAGCTCCAACCGCACCTGATATACAATCATTACGAAATCATGAGCGGTTCAATCCACTATGGCGAGCTGGACACCGACGAAGGGAGTTGACTCGCAAGGTCCAGAAATGACGTCATGGGGTCAAGGGTCATCCAACTCACCGAGCACGAGCATCTCCAAGAAATTGCCTTTTTTCTTTCGTATTGTGATGTCAACAGGCGGATTCTGCCACTCGGCCGAGCAGTAACAGAAGAGATTTGTCAGAGTCAAAGAAGAAGCAATCTGTGAACAAAAGAAGTCTTGTGAATCTACCTGGCTTTACTCGGCTCATGGGGAACTCTCTGATGAACACTCTGACCACGTGCGCACGGGGAACAGTGTGCTCTAGCAAACATATCTCAAGGGTGCACGGGGGAACACTTGGAACCACGTGCTCACGGGGAACACGGTGCGCACCGGTAACACTGTGAACAAGGTACTAATGGAGAACACGCGCTTGCGATTATCCCCGTGCTCACGGGGAAACTGACGCGATTTTTCATTCGTGAGCACTATCTCTCACGGGAAGTGATCGCTTCAGTTGGTCTCTGCTGTTTCGTCAATGCGCGCTGGCTAAACCTAGCCACCGAGGTCACGTGAAGCTCCTTAATAGCGTGCAATGATAGCGAAAGTTCGCCAGACACCAGACCCTAGATATTTTTCACGACGCGTCGGGCTGTGTTCCCGACGTGTGGCACGAGCGTCGACTGAAGGTCGCTATCCTTGTCTACTTTAACGGCGGCGACCTCGATTGACCCTCGTGACAGACTCGGCGTCGCCGCTACAGGAAGTTCAAAGTTGCGCATTGCAGATAGTATTCTTTGAAGGCGAGCGGATACCCCTCCCCCCTCTCTCTGACTGCATAATGTAACGATAGGGATATAATCATCCTACCTCCATGCTCCCTAACGCCATCAAGGCAGCCTGTTCCATAATCTCTTGAAACCCTTGCATCCCGAATTCATCATGGACCGTCTGCGAGTCGTTGATGTGTCGAGCGACGGCGTGCATTGCATGCAACGTAGCTTTCAAGCGTCGTCTTGTTTTTGTATCGATGACGTCGAGCGATTCGCTTAGACTGAGCAACTCACGGAGAAGAAGAGGGTACTTGAGAACACGCTGGAAGAAAGGGAGGTTTTGTTTAAAACATTGAGCGAAATTTGAAGAAGTTTTGACGGCTTTTCGGCCTGAAATATGTCGGAAAATTCATGTACAGGGCTGCAGTAGATAGGGTATTACAATCACCGTAAATGTTAGTAAGTGTGCGTTGGAATACTTTACATGAGCATAATTAGTGCATTTGTCTCAACCAGATCGGCGAGTAATGTACAACCAGCGGCGACCACTTACGGGGTCACGGTCAGTACAACGCTTGCCATTGGACGTCGACGAACGGTGACAATGGAATGGGGTCGGTGTAGCGATTGCAAGCTTTGCAGGCGAACGAAAGGTCGTTGGCCGTAAACCGGAAGATCTGACCTCATTATGCCAAAGAAGGGGAAATGTGTCGGCTAGGTGGCTAGTGTATTGGTGACAGTTCAGAGAGGGGCGTAATTGGGCTGGGTGTAAATCTGTGGTGGTGCGATATTGAGACTGGAGTGACTCACTTGTATAGGCTTTATGAGGTAAGAATCGAGAGAAAGTGAATGTTGTTGTTTCGGATTCCTTGCGTCGAGAAAAGCTCGGACTTCTGATGACGGAGACCTGGTTTGTTCAATAAGATCTTGCGCCACCGTGTGGCAGGAACAGAACACGGCGTAGAGCTTGAATTGAGCGGCTCGTTGTAGGAAGGTGGTTGAAACGGCGAGAAGACAGTGGTTCAGTGTTGCAACGTCGTTCCCTGGAGATGCAAGAGTAGGAATATACAGTGGAGCCAATGGCGGATGATCAATAGATATTGTAAAGAAGATCAACGTCTAACGTTAAGGCATACATTTGTGGTGACTGGAATGGACCATATACGCTTAGGTGATCCCCTTTACTGAAGTGTCTTTGGGCGTATATTTACTAACGTTTATGGTGACTGGAATATACCGTCACGGTTGGGCGATCCCAGGGATCCATCTCATTCTCAATGGTCATCACAATAAACTTCTTGCTTGCTCAATTTCCAATACTCACGGTTCATAGTCTTAGAGAATGATTGCGAAAGTTCTTCTTGGAAAGCTTGTTGGAAATTGACGATGTTTCGGACACTTAGCAACAACGACTCCATCGCAGGGTTTGTTAAATAGCCCTCGGCGTGTAACGGCTCAAGAAATCTCTGAAAAACGGAGATCAAAATCAACGGTGTCGGAGGAGGCGTGCTCCACGTCTCTTCGAGCCCGGAACACAGAGGTGCGGGGTGGTGGCAACTCCAGAAGAAAAGAGAGAGAGAGAAGCGGTAGAGAAAAAGAGTCAAAGAGAGGTAGAGAAAAAGAGTCTCATGGGGAACACTGTGCTCGCGGGGAGCACTGGTCATGGGGAACACTGCCCTCGTGGAACCACATGCTCACGTGGTACACTGTACTTACGGGGAACACTGCTCGTGGGGAACACTCGACTCCGCCCATGTGGAACCACGTGCTCCCATGGAACTCTGTGCTCACGGGGAACACTGGTCATGGGGAACACTGCACGTGGGAAACACTGTGTTCACATGGTACATTGAGCTCATGGGGAACACCGTTCCCATGGGATTTCTTCTGGCGAGAGAGAGAAAGAGTAGAATTGAACAAGATCTTGAACACTTTGGGAGAGAGAGTAGATTAGATAGAGAATGCTTACATGTAGTAACGAATCAAGGTCGACAACATAGTTTGTCTCCGTTTCGACCAATTCTTCTAAAACTTTCCAAATCTTGTCGACATTTGTCATCTGTTGTGTCGGTAGTTCTTCGACTTTCTCGTCACTAGGTAGCGATGGAGGGTTGAAACTTTGCAAGAGGTGGCACATCTTTGTGACGGCTTCGGCTTTTTGAAGAAGTTGCTGAATCATATTGTTACCTGAACACACGAGGGAGCTGGTCAGGGCTATTAGGGTACTTTAAGCGGACCGCAATGCCTTGAAAATTGATGGTGGGCATGGGGGAAGGAACTGAGCACTGACGTAACTCCCATCCGGTGTACGATTCACTCCTGTCTTATTCTGACCATCTCGGGGTGGCGGGGCTGCTGGTATGATCCATATCTGGGGGAAGCATTTATCCCAGAATTGCTACTCACAATTTTCACTCTCGACACCATTTTCCGTCGTCTCTCTAATGAGAAAATCACTCTTTTCTCCACTAGGTGACGGTACAGTGAGAGCGCTGAGGATATCTTCAATCGAATCTCTTTTTCGTTCGAGACTGGAATTCATCGACATCACGGAGAACGGAGAACGAATGAAGCAGGGCTGAAAAGAAAACACAGGTCGGTGACAAATCCAGTCGACGCAAGTCACCGCTTCCACTGCGAGAGTTGTATCTGACTGAGAGAGAGAGAGAGAGAGAGAGCCTTCTTTTGTCAACCAGGAAAGTATTAGGTACATGGAAGGTGAAATCACGGTAATCGTTTCTGGTATTGACAGGGTTCCCCGATGTGACTTTCAAGTCTTTGAATCGGAGCCACCCTGGAGTTAGGAGTATATGACGTATTGATACACAGTTTGGTAGGTATACACACAAAGTTCGCTCATGCGGGAAAGAATTGGCGCGGCAAGAGGAGCGGACATTTAGCGTAGAGAAGACGGTGCTACGGGGACCTCGATCAGCTTTCTCTTGATTGTAGCCACACACCTGCAACTTCGAGACGACGGGTGGCGGAGGAACGACCATATTCTTCAAATATTCTTCCAACACTGCCATCAAGTGGTTGATTTTTGCTTTTCCTCGATTCACCGAGTCGAGAGAAATGCTCTCGTACTTTGATTCGTTATTGTCGATCCACCAAGTTTTTAATTGTGACTCGGGGTCGTGACGAGTCGTCTGGACGAGCAGACGAAGGCGTTCTGAAATTTCAGAAGATATCGATATAAGTCAGAGAACAGTCTCGACTCCTAACTCAACACAAGTTGGACATTGGACATGCCTGTAAGCTATTTTTCCTCTCAGCCTTATTGTAGGAAACAGAGTCGATGGGAACTGAACCGTAAGCCTTGACTATGGGCTCCTTACAGGCTAGGCTCTCCCATCAGACTCCAATGCTGACCCCTACCTCAGATGACCTTGCCAGAATGCCCCCACCAGTCTCGAATCAGGGGTGGGTGTCTATACAATGCCCCAACCTCGATCAAGTTGACACACTGGCCCCACCGGTTGAAGAGATCATTGAATTAGACCGACCTGTGTCAAGGACTTGTTTGACGTCATCATCCTCCATATCCAACGTCAACTCTCCGTTCAAAACTAGGATCTCTTCTCCAGCTAGAATCCCGCTTGTATCCGCAACTCCACCCGGTGTCACGCTTTCAATCTCTAGTGGGCAGCAGAGAGCTTTTGGTTGATGAAATTTAATTCCAAAATCACTGGACCGTGACTCTATCTCGATGTGGTATTGTCTTTTCTTTCTGATTCGAACGAGTTTTCTATCGGTTTGTGCCACGAGTTCGTCACCTTTGACCTCTGTCTCGCCGTCGCCGACGATTAAATAATGCGAATTCGAGGCAAGTTGCTTTCTTTGGCAAACAATTTCTAGCAATTGCCGAAAATTCATTTTTTGAGTCAAAGTCACTGTCACAAAATCGTTGGCTGCCACGGCAACTCGGATGCTAGACGATTCCAGCTCCATTGGAACCCAAGCATCCAAAGGAGATAAAAGGAGAGAATCTAACGAGCCAGTGAGAGAATCATCAAGCGTATCATCTTCAGACTGAGTATCGGGCGCTCGGTCGTTCGCAGAGTCATATTCTCCACCAGGTGGCGGTATAAGCGGAAATGTAAAACTTTTCTTTGATTTATCGTCGCTGAGTTTCGTGCTTGAGTGACTGCTTGAACTTGTGGTGAGCAAGCCGGTGATCGGTGTCCGTTGATTGGCCTTCCTTCTGACCCCGTTTGACCCTTTCCAACTATCAAAACCACGCAATGAATTGAAAATATTCTTCTTTGGCTTCGAAGGCACTGACGAAAAGGATAATCTCATTAGAATGACAATTAACATATCCATTTTTGTGAGCCCCCAAAAACATGTGGGGCAGAAAGAAAAAGCTCCTTCATCAATCTGTGGTGACTTATTAAATCTATTACTATAGTAGGGAAACACTTTGAAAACTGGTGAATTTTATTCCAATAAAATGGACTGGATGTTAAATCTGTGGTGAGTTATTATATCTATTAGTACTGAAAATGACAAAGAGTCAAATTCTCACCTGTTCTGTCACTCTGAGAACCGTCACGGAACACGTCGGCAAAACTGCCAGTTCTTTTTACACCCAGTCCTCGTTTCAACCGAGTCCCTTCATCTGTTACTTTCAACAGTACTAGACTGTGAAGAGTGGCCACATTGAAACACTTGAGGGCGCTCAAGATCTGTTTTGATGATTTCCGAGCGGCTGCAATGGCTGGTTGTGGATTCGGTTGTTCGGCCGTTTCCAACGAGGCAAGATAGCAACGGAGTCTAGAAAAAAGTAACGTGAAATCCACGGCTTGAGGGTTTCATGACTAGAGTTTTGTCACTGGACCGTCAAATGGATGCCCCCCCCCCTCTAAGGAAACAATGAGCTTCATTGTCGACAATTCATGGGCCCTGACACCCCCCGCCTTGGGTGGTTGTGATGTGAGTGCGGAGAGTGTGGATGTGATAGTGATCAGGGCTACAAACTGGAAGTATCGAGACGTGTACTGAGCATAGACCTGACTAAATTACCATAGTAGGGTTGAAGAAAACTTTACAATTCAAAAGATCAAGATGGAATGGACCCTGACACCCCCGTCTTGGGTGGCTGTTATGCGAGTGCGGTTGTGATCCGGGCTACAAACCGGAAGTATCAAGACTTGTTCTGAGCATTGACCTGGCTACATTACATTAGTAGGGTGTAGTAGGGTGTTTTCCCCAAACAACAAAGACTTAGTTGTAAACAACGTAACTCGAAGACAACAACAACTGTACCATGCCAACCTGAAGGAATGAACTTGATTTCGTTCGGCGTTCCGTTCCCATTTCATGATCTGCTCTGTGATCGTCCGTTGGTTTTTGGGATCAGAAACGACCGAAGTCTGCAGTTCCGCCATCTTTCGCATTTTCTCTTCCTGTTAAAAGAAGTAAAGTGTTGCAAAATGAAATTAGGCAGGTAGGCATTGTTATTACCCCCCTCCAACCATGATACTTTCTGATACATGTGATACCACACAACATACTGTTTAGTTGCACCCCAAAATATATTATCCCCTCAATTTAGCTATCTGCTTCAACACATTGACCATGTCTTGGTCAATTTCCCTCCCCCACAACTAGGGCTTTATGCCGTGTAAACCGTCTGACCAGCCCCACTGAATCACATATTGTCTAGACCCAATCACTTTGCCATATATGGTTGTTTGCACCTTGTGGAGTATAATTCATATACCCCTCTATTGAGTAACAATCATCGAGTCATCGCATCACAAACCTCTTGAATCTCAGTCTTCATTTTTTCAAGATCTTGTTCGAGAACGTCACGGATGAATCGTTTCGTCATGCTGGTCGGGTCGCGACATCGACGGCGGGCGAGCGAGGTCGCCGCTTCAATGTGGAGACCGTAGATCCAGTTCCTAACCTCCATCTGGGATAAAGCCTAAGAAATGAGAAGTTGTGAGCCAGATTCAAAGGACTACTGCACCGACCAGGGAGGGCACATCGAGGGGAATTTTTGAGTCTTGATCAACAGCATCACCTAGTGATTGACAACATTTGTTAGCAGCTAACATGGACATCCCTAGTGTTGACCAGGGAGGGGAATTTTTGAGTCTTGATCAACAGCATCACCTAGTGGTTGAGCAGATCAGTGGTGCTTACTTGCAGCAAAAACACACTCCCGTTTGCCAAGCTGATGCACATGACGTTACTTTTTGTAGCGTGTTCAGGCATCGCTTGCACAATACCGCCATCTAGTGACAGTCTGTGAATTAACGGCCTGGTATCGTCTGTCGTCGACACTTCATTTGCTTCGTAGAACAAGAGCTGATCTCCTGTGACGAGTAAATTCGAGGTAATGAGAGAGAAAAAGAGATCCGAGCATCCATCCGGAAAGAGCCTCAAAATTTACCTTTCAAGGTAACCCAGAATTTTTGCCATTTTCGCTTCGAGGACCGCTCGAGACGCCCTCGCTTTATCGTGAGCAGTGGCTTTAATGAGAGCCATCCCATTTTCCGAGTCGATCCGCCACTAGGGACAGTCTCTTCATACTCTGAAATTTCGAAGAATATATACTGTCGAGTCGATGACGGACGATCAATAGATATTTTAAGGAAGATCACCACAGTTTTAACGTCCAGCTTTAGTTTATTGTGAATTAGAACATTCGCAAGCTTTCGGAGCTTCGCTCCCTCCTGAGGTGAATTTAAATAAAATACATTATGATGACAAAATTGATTTTCTTACCTTCCCCTTCTGACGTCACAAGGTCCTGCGATTCTGAGAAAGAGTTTGAGCTTTCGTCGTACGAATTCATCTCTGACGTTGCGTATGAAAATGCTGAGTCATCACACCGTTGCTTGGATTCGAATGATAAATATTTTTTCATTCCGGTGTATTCTTGTGATAAAACGTCCGTGACTGACATTCCTGGTACTACGGTCGGTGGACCGTGACTGTAAAGGTCAGGGGTCGCGTTCGGTGTTGTCTTCAATGAGAGAGCGGACGTCGAGCCATACGGAGAGTACATTCCTTTGTCGGATATTAGGTTCTCAAAACTGCTCGAAATTGGAGCGTCACGTTCGGGGTCGGTGTGACTCCGGCGCATTTTTGGGGACCCTGTCATTTTACGAATTAGCAGTGAGTCCGTCTTGTGGATACTTCTCGGTGGAGGCAACGTTAGAAACTTTGCGTTAGACGATTTAGACTTTTTCGATTGTTGCCTCACAGATGTATCGATGAGGTTTTGTTTGATTGACGGCGTGTAAAACATTGAGTCCTCTTGCGAGATAGTTCGAGGAAATATTTTCAATGATTCGGATGAACTGTGGCATTGTTGTGTCATAAGTACGTTGCTATTATGCATTCTATCATTTGATGAGGTAATAATTGGAGTAGGTAGAGTGTCATGGTGAGTGCTTTGTTGTGTCATAGGAGCGTTGGAGTTGTTTTCAGTATGGTTAGTCTCAAAGAAGACAGAATCGTGTTGTGAACTAGCACGTGATTCTGCCATTCTTCGCGATCCGAGAGAAATCGACGTTCCAGTTGAGTGACGGTAATATGACTGATCTTTTAAGACGGAATCTAACGTCTCCCTCGAGTGTCCGAGTGCAGCCGGTTTTCCGTTGGAAGATGATTGGTTTTCCTGCTTTGATAGTGACGTCATAGTAGAATTCGTTGTGACGTCACCGTGTGACGTTTGGACTTTTTGCATATTGCCTTCTGGGGAGTGGGAGAAAGGCGGACTGCTGCTGGTCTTAACTACGGGGCTTTTTACGGGGACGACCTGTTTTTTGGGCGTTTTTCTTCGTGCTATCATCGCTGAGTCATGAGAGAACGACATCCAGTCATTATCGAAATCCTCTGGTTTTACCACTGTGATGTCATAAAGCTCCGGTCTTGGCACAAGAATGTCATGAGTCATGCTGTCGTCGAGCGATTTTTCCTAAACACGAAAAAACAAAAAAAAATATTTTGGGGTGCAACTAAAGGGTATATGTAGCATTATATCATATGTATCAGCAAGTATCAGCCAACACCATACTGTAGCCTCCATCTCTACAGACACAGGAGAGATCATCCCCTTACCGATTTTCCGACAAATCTCCAATTTTTCAAGGATTTTCGAACTTTCAACTTTGATTTGGTGAAAAGGTCGCTCACTGATCCGGTCGTGTGAGATTTGCGCAGAGTTCCGTAAGTCATAGCTGTCTTCTGCTCCGATTCTGACATCACAGTAGGCGACGGTGACTTCGCTTTGAACACAAAATCTAAACAAAAGAACCAACTTCGAATTGAAGTCCAGGACGTAGACAGAAGCCTTGCAAAATATTGGGGGGTGGTCCTACATATACCTCATACCTTCATTCTAACTTTGTACACGGGATGGGGCTATTTCTCCCAACGGAAAGATTCGAGCCGGTCCTTACGTAGGGACAGATGCTGTCAAACACTGGGTGGCGCTACAGCTCACAATTTCAGAACAGGCCATACCTGGCGATTCGCTTTGATGAAGTTTAGCCGAGTCATGCCTGATTGTGGAAGACTTCACGGGATCAGAGTTCACGTCAGTGCTGTTGAATTTGTATTTTCCTTTATGAGGGAATAATGACATCAACGATGATGACGTGTCATGGTTTCTAGGCAATGTAACTGCGGACATCTGCGACCCTTTGAACGTCGACTGCTTGAAATGGATTGCTTTCATTGGTGATCGATGAGGCGTATTGGAGTCTGATTGTGACGTCACAGAGTTGCTCGCATTGTTAAAATCTTCTTCTGGCGGAAGTTCATTTTCGTTGTGCACTTGAGCGTGACTTAAGGTCAAAAGGTCACTATCACATTGTGTGTACGTTCCCCTCAACGGTACGTTCTCTTTATGCATAGAAGTACTTGAACCCATGCTTTCTGAGGTCACAATGTGTTCAGTGGAGCACGTAGAGTTTAGTACGTTGTCCTCTTCGAAACCTAGAAAGAGAAGAAACATTTTAAGGTCCAACGTAGAACACCCATCCCATCTTCCCTTCTCTTTCGGGGTCCCCTCCAAACAGTGATTTCTTACAAGGACTCAGGACTGACACTTACATTCAACATTAGCGTCATCTAGTGGTAGGTTAGCGTCATCTAGTGGTGGGTTCACTGTATCCGCTTTCGCAGACGAAACTCTTCTCGGTCTCTGAGGGGGTTTCTGAAAAGTAGCAGACATATTGGATTGAATATAGAAACAATGGAAGGGTCGGCGTTGATCAAAGTACCGGTGCGTCTGTACAGTTAAATAGGCATTGTTACAGAGCACAGATGTAAGAGAAAACACCCTACTGTCGTAATTCTCCGTGCTCCTAGCACTGGTACAGTAGTTTGCCTGTACACTCGCACTTAGTAAACCTTGTTGGCGCAGAGGATAAACGCTCGTACGGTAAGCGTAAAAGTTCTGATGAGACGCAAATCCCTACAACTGCTGATGTTTCGTGATCACATCACTTGTAAGTCATTCTCGTTTCTCGTTTCATACAATACGCTCAATCTTAACTAGCCTTTATTTATGCTGTACAGTGTACACTAATGCCTTGACTTAAAAGCAACAGCTGTACAGGTTCTGCGTTGCTAGGCTCGCCAGCAACAAGACTTTTGAAATTTATCCATAAATTATGCCAGTTCTAATCGCTCAAAAACCTGACGAAAACGCTTAAATTAAATTCCATGAAAAACCTCAATAAATTACAGTTGATTTTTCTCCAATTACGTTGTCAACAATGGGATAATTGTGACCTAAAAATGATTATTTTGATACACTACTATTACAGAACAATCATTCGCTTGAAGAAGCACATTTTAAATCACTTAAAATATCAGTTTTTTTACAATTTTCATAAAAATATATTGCAAACCTTTTTTGCTTTGGTTTCAGCTGTCATGGCTTAGAATATTAATTAATAACAATTCGTCATAAAAATCTGCAATTTCATAGAAATATGACAGGAAATATTAGAAATCATGAAGAAGATTCACCACAGATTTAACGTCGAGCCTTGGTGCATCTTATGCATATCATGCGTGATGTATAACGTAGGTCGGAGACGAAAGGCTATTGAATTCAACAAAACACAACTCTAACGACAACTTAAATCTGCTTATATCATTACTAATATAGTTTGTGACAATGTCCGCTTTTTCATCAAGTTCACCCAAACTTCTCAATAAAAAATAAACGGGCAGTTTAGACCTCCTTTTACCATCACTAATATAATATATATAAACGTTGGACGTCCTCCCCGAGCCTCAACCTCTCGTACAATACATTTTGCGATTTTCCGAAAAAATTTTATCTACTGAAATCGGAAACGTTTTTGGCCTCGAGGGACAAAAAGCGCGTCGCTTATCGTAAATAATAATCACAAACATCAACGTGTTAAATTCAAAGATACTAAATCCATCATCTGTGTTGTGTGACAAAACAATGAGATTTTACAAGACAGCGGAAGCCTATTATTTGTCATAAATGACAATATCCACAATTACTAACTTTCAAACGACAGCGATGATGGAAGTTATCAGAATCTCCATCACTTATATACGGAAATTTGATATCACGGAAGACAGCAACATGCTGTCAATGTTCCAAAATTATAATGAAAAAAAGGTGAAGAGTCACGACGCGGGGAAATTGGGTTCAAATGCTGACATTGTCACGTTGCACTATTGTAACAACACCGGCCGAAAAGCAGTTGAGTGTCATGTAATAAGGGTGTTCACAATATTGAAAAGAAGACTATTCAAGGCCAATTCCGTGACGTTGAACAACTTGGAAACGGAGTAGGGAGCGTTGGTTTAGACATATGAATTTCAACCCTACTAAGGCGTCGACAATTAAAGTTCTAGGATCACTCGCACATATCTTCCGGTTGCATCCCGGATAGGTTTAGGCAACCGGCTCCTATCCACAAGCTACTCTCCTGCTCTCTCTCCTCGACGCACCTTAGCTATGATATAATCGGCTCATTCATCCACCCATTAAAATTTTGAAATCTTTGGTTTGACTCGGTCGGGAATTGTAACCAGGACCTCATGGTCAGAAGGTGGACACTCGGCCAACTAAAATGGAAGTGGATTCAGAATTTTGAAATCACTCTTCACTTGAAGCAAATAAGGCGCGAAAAATTAAAAGGTGGCAAAACTTTGAGGATTTTTGAACAATTTCTTACATTTAAACAAATTGTTTATTGTGGCATCACAGTTAAGTAGCTTGAAGACGAAACGCTTCTGAGATTACGACTGATCTTATCTGAGGAACAAGCCGTGGATTCGACACGGCTTAGACACATCAAGATGGTATTCACAAATTACGTCCACTTTTGAAAGGAGAAAATGGGGATCTCCCTTTTTCATCTTGCCCCCTGCAAAGTCACCCTGTCAGAAAAAATGGCAAGGATTCATGACATACCAATCCACCTCGAGCCTATTTACGACTGAACCCTGAAATAGACCTGCCAATCTCACTTAGGAATAAATTTTCTTCATAAACGATATTTCAAAACGCTAACGACGACCGCGGTTGTTTTGAACTCATTGGAAACCCCTTCGATTACTCTATCTCACCATTATTTTCACATAATGTCTACTCTCATCTCGTCCATTGTGACACCACACATCTTAATTTCATGGGATTTGACCTCATAATGGACAATTTTGACTAAAACACGATCACTCTCGTCGATAACTCGATCCTGGCCTGGAGTCAGGTTACAAATGACTCCATCTCATTGTTACATCATTAAATGTTAGACACAGGATTAGTCGGAGGGAAAATTAAATAAGATGGATCTGGATACCGAACACGTCAGAAAATGAGCCTGAGGGACATTGATCTTTAATTGCTAGCAAATGCATTTTATCCTCATCTGATGAAGGAGTAGCCTACAGTTCTGAACTCATGTGAGATAAATTTTATCTCCACCTGATGCAGGTGTAGAGTTCCGAACGCTTGTGAATGTAATAAATCTCAAAAAACCAAAGCTGGACGTTAAATCTGTGGTGAATCTCCTTAACGATATCTATCCGCCATCGATTCCACTGTATAATATATTCTTACCTAAGTAGGGTAATATTTATATTATCAAGAGCGCAACTCTGAAAGCTTGCGAATGATATTCTCAATAAACCAAGGCTGGATGTTAAATCTGTGATGGATCTTATTTACGGATCGTCCACCATCGGTTCCACTATTTTCTTTGCTATATCGTGATGACGATTCACCACTAATGTTATAATTCTCAATAAACCAAGGCTGGACGTTAAAACTGTGATCTTCTTTACGATACCTATGTAGGTAAGTCTGTAATAGACCTGCGATATCCAGTATAAAATCTCACTTGGGAACATTCCTTATACTCTCCACTATTTAGCAGAAACAGAAACTAAAAATTCCAACATTCTATTACTATCAAAATTGATCATCCTTCATCAGCTGCTATCAAGGAATGACTCCAGAACTCCTTTTCCCGTCGTTGACTTGACTAGACGAGAGAGTTACGAGCAATAAAACAAAGCTGCAATGGAATTGAAACTGGAGACATTTAATCTGATACAAACTCCTTTGTGAGCTAACAATAAAACTTCTGCAAGCTGACATAAACTGACTTGTTAAACTAAATGTGTTAGTCTTTGTCTAAGCGTCTTAGTCTATCTACAAGTGTATAAATAAGATGGTGAAATGGATTAGCGAACCTTCTAAAACTGCTCAATAATAAACGATGTTCAATGTTACCACAAATTCAACGTCCACCTTCAATTTAATAAGTACCGGTGTCAGAACCGATGGCTACAATTGGATATAGACAAAGAATATCACCACAAATTTAAAGGGTTCCGGTCTACAGCCTAAGCATTAAAGGCAAAGGTAGATAATCAGATACAGCAGTGGATAAAAATACAATGTCAACATAAATTTAAATTCAACGTCCAGCCTCAGTTTATTTGGGAACATTTGACAAGCCTACAGTATCTAGCTCCTACACAAGCTGAAACTGGAGAGGCTCTTATTAAAAGAGATATTAATCCACCACGACTAATCGTTCATAGAAAACAAGGGGAGCAAAGAACAACAAAGTACAGTATCTATACGAAAAACATGATCGGCTTATCAAATTGTAAGATTTATCTGAGTGATAAGCAAGATAGCAGAAACAGAAGATGTAACAAAGCCACACACTTCACAAATAAGCAAATCAATTCTGTTTGACCAACGAATATTTTTATCTACCCGGGTTAACTAACTTAACTTAACATCATCTACCAACAAATATAATGCTTAGCCTACACAGCCTCTCCCAACTTTATTTCAACATCTTACTCTTACCGGTACTGCAGATGGTAAGGCATAGAAAAGAATACACTCTGGCAGTACATACCCTTCAAATATCCAAGTCAATAAATATGTTAAGCTCACCAGGAGGTATACTTTCTGTGACTATATGATAGGCGAGCATAGAAAGTACCAGGTAACACCCTACTGAACCTGCTAAAATTCACACCCTGATCTTAACACTCAGTTTCTGATTGGTTTCTTTGTTCAAGTTCAACTTCAATATAATATATTATACAGTAGTTCCCTAGATTGAGATGAACTTTGAACTCTACCGTCTTCACAAAGAACTAATCGACATTCGTGGAGTCTGAAAATTTTTCACACAGGCCTCGCAAAAACAAAGGACACTTCCTTTCTACTCATTGAAATCTGGAGAGTTTGGAGAGAGTTTAACACGGACTTGGCTGCAAGATTTGCTGATCGCTAAAGGCAGAACAAGCACCGTAAGACCAGTGGCTAAACCGTTTTCAGTCCTTGTTGTCAGTTGATATATGCTACGCCCATTGGCGTAATCAAATTCGACGGTTCTTCGCGAAAATCTCGGTAACTAGGCATTTTTGAGTCGAGAGATGTATATTTTCGGAATCAGCACACCAAAATCTACAAAATTACCCAAAAGTTGTTTTAACCGATATAGATGACTTTTAAGACCTGGCTAAACCGTTTTCAGTCCTGACACTTTGCTCTCACCAGCAACGAAGCTGGTACATTCATGCATCGGTGACGACGGCTTTGCCGTTGGGTATCGGAAGATAGCCTACGTCCCTACGCTACAGAAAGGCACCACCTTGTGACCCTGCCCTGACAAAATCTTTCTCAATATGCGCCGAGTAACAATCGTTTTGTCAGATTTTGATGAATCTGAGGAAGGAAGTTATTGCCAGGTGACGTTCGAAAAGCAATAAAAACTCAATAATTTCCTCCCGCAATCTGACTCATCACCAAATTTGGAAATCATTCAAAATATTGTAACAGATTTTAGGGAGTATTATGACCAAATAATCAGATTTATTCCTGCTTTTCCTCAAACGTCATCACCCATTGGACGTAAAATTATTTAAAAACCAAAAATTTTCAACCTGGACAAATCTCGTAAAAAACACTTTCAGATGATATAGAAGAGCATTGTTAGATCATAAACGAAGCACTCACCTTGAATTATCCGCGAAAATGATCGAATTGAACAAAAAATTTCATCAAAGGCGGAAATCTTTCGTTAACAATTCAATTAAGTTGATTTTTGTCCCTCGAACTCTTCACGAATTCTCTCAAAACGACCGCTCTCTATCGTCGAGACGTACAATTAACTCAGTTTCATACTCTTAACTGTTTCATCATAATAAGGACTGTTCAAAAAATAAGAGCCAATTAAATCAATCAACTTTTTATCGAGAAACTTGTAATTGACGCCGCCGTTTCTGACAGATGTCACTATGACAACGGAATATTTGAGAAGCCCGATAACGATTCATAGATCAATGGAGCCTGATTGTGTCTATCAGAACCGCTTGCAAATTTACTCTACTTAAGTAATAATATAAGTGGGCGATCAATAGATATCATAAACAAGATTCACCACAGATTTAACATCCAGCCTTGGTTTATCGAGAATTATAACATTCACAAGCTTCACTTGATGAAGGAGCGGAGCTCCAAAAGCTTGTGAATGCTATAATTCTCAATAAGCCAATGCTGGACGCTAAATCTGTGGTGATCTTCTTTACGATATCTATTGATCGGCTTCACAATATTCTGTCTTACCTGTCTAACGGTACGATAGAGGATTTAATTTCGTTAGACTATGAAGTCGGACGTTTAGTTCATGATGCCTCCTACAGACTATTACCAGTAGGCCTACCACTGAATTCATCATAATTCAACGTAACCATACATACGTCTAATAGGAGGTTTTTTAAATATTGTCACAATTATCCGAACAAATAATACGTGTCGACAATTAAAAGATATGGAAATTTGCTGGCGTCACCCGTTAAAATCAATAACATTACATTACCCCCATCACAGCTAAGTCGTAAATAGTCGCAAAATTAACATAGCATTTCAAATTAAGAGTATATTTCTCGAAATTGGCTAAAGACGGAACTGATAGACAGTATTTCAGCCCCCTGCAGCCTCCCTAGGTCATTAATGAGTAGTCAAATCATTCTATAGCCTAGCATTTAAGATTAAAAGCTATATATCAGATCGAAATGATGATACCATAGTCAGTATTAAAGTATCCCCATCTATCCCAAATTGTAAATAGTCGCAAAATCATAGTAGCATTTAAAGTAAAGATGTAATTGAAATCAATCCTATTAAGATCAGTACCTATTCAAGTCCCCCTTCTCCCCCATGGGTCGTAAATAGCAGTTAAATCATTACAGCATTTAGGACAACAGCCTTTAAATCTTGTGTCAGGACAGTTTTAATTTTGTCCGCAAAAGTTCTCACGCTACACATTCAACAGCAGGATGATTCCATCGTAACTTGGCCAGTGGCTACATCTCTCAGATTTGATTCGGAACTATGAACGCCCTAATGCATCAACAGATGGTTGAATTTGCAAGGCTTGGGGTACATTTACTAGCAGTTACTGTGACTAATACCCTAACAAAAGCGATTAACATTATTTCCTATCTACTGCAGACTAGCGCATTGATTAGGCGTACCGGTACTGAAAAAAGGCAGGCATGTACGTAGAACAATCAGTGAAACATTACAGACCTCTACATTAATTAGACCTATATAATGATATAATATAAATATATTTTCCTTAGATACTGGATAATAATAATATTAATGAAACATGTCGGTAAACTAAAACCGACCTCAACACGATAGAATACTTCAGTAGGGTACCCTTCTGCAGACACTTTTCAAGATTTTGCGCTCGACCAGGCAAATGATGAAAATGCTCATCTCTATCGTGATCATTCGCTAACAGTAGCGCCTACTATACGAAGCTGGAGTGACTGGTCTCAACAACGTGGACGAGGCCATCAAGCAGTGGCTGCTGTGAGGCTACCCTGACGTCCAGTCTGAAGAATACGAGAATAGCCGAATGAAACAAGAAGTAGACTAACCCTAACGCTTATGTTCTTGAGAGCTATCACTAACCTCCTCTGTGACTAACCCATTGAATGAAGCCACTAGGCTACTATTAATGTCTTCATTGTCTTGTATACCCTACTATTATTTCCACATAATCTCACCATTGTTATGATATAATGCCATCAATACAAATGGTTTCTTTTGTCACAAATGTGTTCATTGACACAACAATAGGGTGAATATACAAAAGAGGGATTTGGATTATTTGAAAACAATAAATATTTTACAAAGTCACCTGTTTGGATAGAAAGTTACTTGATAAGACTTTATGATGACAACAATGGGGAGCAGCTGCAACAGGAATGACAGGTTGGATCGACAGAAATGCCAAGCAGAAAGCAGTTGTCACCCAGAGAAATTTCAATTTAGTGGAGTGAACGGCGTCAGCTGGCTCACATCCGGTGCATTGCACCAACGATGCTAAAATTGGCGCCCACAGATCCCCGGCTGAGCGCCAGCAACCAGGGGCGGATCTAGAAATTTTCATGGGGGGTTCGATCACCTTAACACCCCCCCTGCATCCACGCCTGCCAGCAACAGGATGTTTTGCATTGTTGTTTTTTGGATTCAATGCGTTTCAACCCTACTAAGGTAATGAACGTCTGGTTTTAGCTCATGCCACACATTGTTGCATTGAGCTTAAACCGTTTTAAACCCTACTAAGGTAATGTACGCTAGGTGTCAACGCTTAGCATGAGTGTCGATACTTGGGGCTTATAGCCCGGATCACTAATAACCGCAAGCCTCCGAGTCCCCCGAAATGATTTCGAAGCAGAGAACGAAAGAAACAATTTTGTATTTCCTATGTGTGAGCTTAGTATGGGTCTCGACATAGGCGGAAACTTACGGGGTGGTCGCCGAATACCTCTTCGGCACTCCATCTCTAGCGCCACCACGTGGTGACGATTTCGGAGATTCATCAGATCACGTGACGTCGCTGCCACCCCGTAAAAAAACAAAACTTTCCGCCTATGGGTCTCGATATCCCCAATTTATAGTATTGATCAGTGCCACAACTTCAACAAACCTCACTCCCATGATACTAATCACCACGCATTGAGAGAAGCTGCATAGCCTATAGATGCAATAGATTACCGGATTACCTTACAGTAAAACGTGTCCGGTGCATCCGCTGACACTAACAGCTGATTACAGGAATAATCGATGCATAATCACATTTACACGGTGTAGTTAGACACTTAGACGCGTATGTCTGCAACTAGGCACAAAGCATTCCTTGTCACATTGACATCACAAATCCGTAGCAATTATAAACAGATGAGAAGGATCGGAAGTTTGAATAAATAAATAATCGGAAACTGTACCGTTTCAATGACGTAATTTTTGTGAAAGTTTACAAACTAGGCATTCGAATTGGCGGGGTTTTCCTCGATGATAATTTTATCTTTGGAAGCTTGTAAGCTTTACCTATCGTTAGGCGGGGGTTCTAACGACTCATTCATAATCAGGGATTAAGTTAAGTCAAGATTTAATCACAGATTAAATTGAGAATTAATCAGAGATTAAAGTTGAGTCAAAATTTAGTCAGAGATTAAAGTTGAATCGAGATTTAGTCAGAGATCAAAGTTGAGTCGAGATTTAGTCAGAGATTAAAGTTAATGAAAGATTCTTAATTTGAATCATTTGTTTATATTATCAAGTAGGCTACCCGGTAGGCCTACATCAACCACCATCTACCAGTAGGCTGCAGTACCGGATATTTTTTTAAATTGAGTAAAATCGTCAAATCACCACCTTTACAGTTAAGAATTTAATACTATTGAGGAGACATGCAGACTTGTTCAGAAAAGATGTTGCACTGCTTTAATTCTTTGCAAGGCTGATACTGTAATCGATCCCCCCTTTCACTTGGCCGGGACGATAACTCGGTCAGTCACGACATTTTACACACCTGCTTGCATTATGAAAAGAATATCTTCATTTCTGGCAAATTCAAAGATTTTTCTCACTCCTGAACATTCTACAAGTAGGCCAACCCTACACCTACAATGCAAATGACTTACTAATAAAAAAGTATCTACAACCCTCAAGAAAATCTACTACCCTCACAAATTGCTACCGAGATACATCCTTACGTTTTAAGGCCAATTCCTCAAGTGTACATAAGTGATCATCATGTCGTCATACCAACGACGAGGACTCATTGTGTGTCATCAATCGAGGATAAAACAAAAAATTTCAAGTAGGTTTTGAAAAATTCACCAAGAATTCATCTTGGAAACATTGACATGTCATATTGTTACATAACAATATAATATGTTACTGTAATAATTAGTTTATCCATTGGCAATGACTCGATTTTATCTGTCACTCACCAGCTGGACTGTCAAGAGATATTCAACTCACCATAAATTCTCGGGTTGGGAGTCTCATCTTTAGAAGCAGGAGGTTCGTTCTGAAAGCAGTGAGGTCATGTAAGGTCAAAAGGGGAGGAGGCCTGTAATTATACGCCCTATACGACATAAAATATATTAGCTGAAGGATTCTAACTATGACTACATATATAAAATGGGGTATTAATTCATGAATATCTTCAGCGTTGACGACTGACCGGCCCTTGACATCTAGGCCTACCGTACTCAGTGTCAATATTGAGAGTCAGGTCAGGGCTGTTTGCATTTAGAATATATTTTTGAAAACTTAAAAAGTAACACCTTAACTCTCTACTGCCATCTTAAGGCAAAGAAAAACAGTTTACTACAAGCAGAAAAATGTGAGGAGAATACACCATGACAGGAATTCATAGCATGTTGAGTGTTGTCACGCCGATGCACATAGCGCACCTCGACTAAAGAAAATGACATGACACCTCTTTGCTAGAGATCGACCGATATTGGTTTTTTAAGTCCGATACGATAATCGGCCTTTCACATGACTGATGGCCGATATATATATCGATAATCCAAAAATCATGAATATCGCCCAAAAGTCGATATTAGGCCGATTATCGTCTGATTATTGAGGCCGATATCCAATATTGACTTCCTTACTTGACTAGGCAAACTGTCGTCACCTACTCATTAGGCCTACCTTAGACTAATGGAAAGTTATATAATTTTTCGTACCTTTCGAAAACATATTCGACGTTTTTGGCGTCTTGATCTGCGATGTTGTTGTTTGAGTCCCATGACGCTTTTCTCATATTCATAGAAAGTAACTAAATCCGCCAATTCCCTGAAAACAATATCTATATTATTAATACGCTATCGTCGCTATGGTGAGCGGTTTGCCACAAGCAAAGCTGCTTCACTACAACTTTACGCTTGTGTCTTTCGCTTAACCACATCAGCAAAGCAGTAAAAAAAAGCTCTTCAAACACAAGTAGCCTGATAACAAAGTCAACATCCACGATTCGACACCTGTTGGTGATTGCCATGCGAATATAGAGTTGCCTATCCACCACAGAATTAACGTCCAGCGTCGGTTTATTGAGAATTGGAACACTCACAAGCTTTCGTAAGCTCTGCTCTGCTCATCCCTGCCTGCAGAGTGAAAAATCGTAACTAACTCAAGTATTACCCTACTTAAGTAAGAATATAGTGGAGCTGATTATGGATGGTCAATAGACATTGTAAATAAGCTCACCACAGATTTAACATCTACCCTTTGTTTGTTGAGAATTACTACCCTACTCAAGTAAGAAATAGTTGAGCCCATGGCGAACGATCAACAGATCTAAATATACAGAATTCGCCAACACAGTAAGCCTAGCAGCAGAATTTCAGCCACAATTTTCTAAATCTTTTTAATAGAAAGAACATATCAACACAGATTAAACGTCCAATTCAAAAGCCTTCGAAGCTTGGCTTCTTCACCTGGTGACTTGTTCTATCTATTAGGAAGTCCTGTTCGCCATCGGCTGGACTATTTTTATCTTTCAATAAAACACAAAATCTCAGTGACCCTTCATTCAAGGACGTCAATTCGGAATAACTTCGCTTTCGTTTGCATTGAAGGAAGGGTACACGATATTTCTACGATCTTCTCTCAAACTAATGTCACGATTTCAAGTTTAAGTAAATAAAAGCTTCGATAATAATATCGAGTGTTTGATTTAATGTGTGAGCGAAAAATCAAATTAACAGATTCCTTTACGTTCCGTAACCCTTTCACTGACAAGGGCCCAGATTTGAATTTAATGAAAGGTGGCTTGCCAGCTGCCAGCACAATTCTATAGCGAGAAATACAGAGCCCACGAAATAACCCTTTTATTGACAGGCCTAGACAGCAACACCACGGTGAGAGAGTGAGGGAGACAGATATTATCCCCGCCCCCCCAACACACACACAGAGAGAATACCCTTTTGACCCACCCATGAACAGAGAGAGAGAGAGAAAGAGAATATCCCCCTACCCACTCCACTGTGAGAGAGACAGAGAAGAGAGATGCACTTTGACTCCATTATACTGTTGTATCATAGCCTACCAGTACTCACCGACACCACGGCGTCATCAGCAGCAAATATCCGATACGGTCAAGGTAGCTGCCTTTGTTCTTCACCACCGAGTCAAACCCAAACAGCTCGTATCTCCAGTCCATCTTTCTCGTCAAAGTCCAGTCGAAATTTTAAAATATCATACGCTAATATATATAACTAGGTCGACGAGACCAAATCTGAAAAATGACAAACAAATAATAATAATAATATAGATTTTGAAAAATTAAAATATTCAAATCATGGCAATAGTGACATCACACAGAAGGATTTAAGTACTTGATTACAAGGATCGGCAAGTGTCATGACTGTAAGCAAAAGAAGATCAGAAATAGCAATCGAAATCTCTAAATCAACATATTGCATTGTACTTCACTACACAGTTTACTTTATAAAACTTGAAGGACATTTTCTGTTACAGTATCAAATCGCACGGTAGAACATCCTTCTAGAGATCGACTGATATTGGATTTTTCAAGGCCGATGCCATAATCAGTCTTTCACAAGACGATATAGAAAATCGTTCAAAAGTCGATATCAGGCTGATTATTGACTTCATTATACTTGACCAATTGTCGATTGCGATAATCGAAAAAATACAAATATCGGCATCGATAAATTGGCTCGGTCGATAATAGGTTAACCACTAGTTAGAACGTTACCTTACAACACAGTAAAAATGAAATAAAATTTTCTACAACTACAGTACGGTACTGATTCTGGCATCAGTGGCGGTGAATATAAATCTGGCGATACTATCACGGAAGACTCACAGGCAACAGATATACAAAGTATTATAGGCAAAGATTAGAGATCGACAGATTTATCAACCAGGTCGATATTAATGATTTTTTCAATAATCAGCCATCTCTTAAGGACGGGGTCAATATTGGACTTGATAAAAAGAAAAAAATCGAGGACGAAAGTAATAAAGATTTTTCATAATCGGATGTCAAGGATTATCAGAATATCGTAAATTTTGTACCGACCTCGAAAAATCAATACAGACGGACAAGTATTGCAATAAATGTATTATTTGATTGAAATTTAGAATCTATGTGGATAAATACATAAAAACTGCAACGCCGAATGAACTAAATAACCAAGCGAGAGAGAGAGATAATGATGGAAGAAAAAATGAGGCTTTTAGTGACAGCAGAGTTCAGCTTCTCAACAACATTAGTAGCGTTGACAATTTGCATTGTGATGAGCATTGAGTCGTTTATATTATGCTTTGTGATGCAATAATGACAACAATGTTCTACTTTTAGGCTTCAACATCAGCTGAGCTCTCAAGCGTGACTTGATTCTCTGGCATGATACCGGTCTCCGGTTCAGGTTCTTGCTCGACCTCGATCCCGTTTTCGCCCAGAATCGTCCGCAATTTCTTAAGTTCTGCAAAAAAATGAGAAATTTTTGACGACTGAAAATCACAAATTGTTGGCGCAATTCAAAACGAGGAACGTCACGCACCTCGTTCTCTCCGTTCCAACGTCTCTTCTAATTCTTTCACCTCATCTTTAAGAGCGTGAACTCTCTCGTCACCCTCGGTCTTCACCGTGAGTATAATACCTGAAAATAGGAGAGAACTGTTAGCTATGAATGATTGGTTCTCGTAAAGTGAGAGAGACAGACTATCACGAGACAGACACGGTTGATTGATCGTACCTCGTAAAAATCTGACGCTCTGTGTCATTATAGCACTATGTTATCACAATGCAATGTAAGCTGCATTATGATATCATCAATCAGTGATTCAAATTTCTCTTTCACATATCAAAAAAACGTGACATGCACAGAATCATTAATGCGAGACAAGTAGGCCTAGCCGCATGAAAGGAATCTATTGCATGATGAGAGTTTCCACGCAGACAAACAGAGTGCCACCTCTTTCTAAGAAAAATGTCAGGAAAGTACCCTACTATAGTAATCTATTGCATATACTGTGTGTTGCCACGCAGACAACACAGAATGAGTGATCAACTTTGCCAAATAAATGAATGTGACATCATAACAGTTTGAACGGAAGATCAAACTTAGTAGCTCCAAAATTCCAATAAAATGGCCTTGTCAGAAAAATGAGATTCCATTTTGAAGAACATAATTTTTCTCCTCAAGCACCCACCGTTTATAACACGGACGACTCTCCACAATCGCAGCATTATCAAAAGTCCGACAGCGGCCAGAGCTTCCGTACCAATGAAAGAGATTGCGACATCACAAGCAAACGCGGTGATGACAACGAAGGCGTCGAATATCTCCATTTTGTGAGACCAGAAATGTACCCAGTCGGCAATGAGCTGAAACGGCACAGAATTACGGCAAGCCTCTCACAACATGTTGTAGCATCAACCCACTTCCCTAAAACTTATTATGAGAGAGAGAGAGAGAGCACCATACTACCTCCAAAACTTACTTTGAGAGCGATTTCAATGAGAAAGATAGAGAGAATAGATATTGACATGTAATGAACGACTTCAGCTCCGACGCTCTCCTCCGCGTGACCATCGCATTTTTCCGCATTTTTCAAATCGAGGATGATCTCAACCATGACCAACACGACGTCGATCAAAGTCAAAATGATAACCGCAATCTAAACAGTGATTATGACATCATACAACACAAATATATCAATAGGTCACATGTCACAATGGAAATATTATATAAAGCCATTGTGACAAATCGACTAGTCATAATTGGACTTTTGACTCTACTATGGGCCGATAGTGTTCCCTCGTCGCTTCAGGCTCATAGTCACCACAGATTTAGGGTCCCGTTTATTGGAATATAATTTACAAGCTTTCAAAGTTTAAAAAAAAAGGGGGGAAATCGTAAAGCATATTCACCAGAGATTTAAAGGAATGAACATATTTGACTTTGCTGCATTTACACAGACTCGCATGATACACAAATCACTGGTGCGTATCATGTGCGGATTGTGCGCGTAACGGTCAGTCCAGCTTTAGTTTATTAAGAATTAGAACGTTCACAAGCTTTCAGAGCTCCGCTCCTTCATCAGGTGGAGTAGAAAATGTTTCAATTCTCAATAAACCAAGACTGGATGTTCTACGGGACTCATTAGGAGATCATATCTTCCCCTGATATAAAGGATCGGACATCTAAAAGCTAATGAATGTTATAATATTCTCCGACCAAGGCCGGGGGATCGAATTTGTCGCGAATCTTCTTTACGTCGATAACGACAAACTTACATGGCTCGGTTTTGAATGTAGGAAATTCTTGAGTTTGCCTTTCCAGGTGTAAGGTTGAAGCGTGACTTCATTTTTCGATCGCTCATCGAACGCCATGTATTTAAACTTCACGCGCCTACGTTTTGCTAAAATTTAGGATATTAATCGATAATTATCACAATGAAGTTGCCAGTTTCAGAAAACTGAAACTGAAACATAGTCATTTTACAGTTCATTCCATGTCCACGGACAGTTTTCTAAGCAAATTAAATGTTCGAATTTGTTTCCATGGGAGAATTAACATGACAACTGGTTCGTTTCAGTCAGAATTATGAATTATGAATACGTAACCAATTAACGCTTTAACCACTTTAACCAGTAAGGTCTACTTTGCAATTAAGTAAAAAACAAAAAAAAATTCAAGAACACTGCGAAGATGATGGCGGATCAACAACAGTATCGTAAAGAATATTCAACAGTTAGCCTATAATGACCAGCCTTGGTTTATAGAGAATTATAACATTCACAAGCTTTCGGAGCTTCTTCATCAGGTGAACATTAAATGTCATTGCAATTCTCAATAAACCAACGCTGGACGATAAAATTGTGGTGAATCTTCTTTACCTAACAAAGGTGCTCTCGGGAAAAATCAAACAAGTGTCGTACGTCTAGAAATTGAAATTAAATTTAATCATACAAACCATTATTTCGAGTTTTCGATACTGGTAGCAATTTGTCTGGAGATTTGACCTCTGACCCCTTCTCATTATTTGCTTGATTATGAGAAATCGGAGGAATTTGATTGGTTGCTTCAATATTATCAGCCATGATCATTGAATTATTTGAATATAATCATTTACAGAAAATGTACTATTTCATAACACTGTCATCTGAATCAACAGCTTCATGATAGATTTTATCTGCTAATTTTCACAAAACCGCTCACTCCGCAATCTGCTTGGTCCATCTTACCGGAATAAATTGCTATTATGATTTAATGTTCCATGCACTTTCCTGGTTGACAAAATAAAGTACTCTCTCTCTCTCTCTTGGTCCACCTCTATCTGTCTAAACTATGGCCGGCTTAGTCCATTGTTTAGTGGCACCCTGGCACCCACCCATGACTCTGGATGGCGATCTCTAGTTTGGCTAAACCATAACCGATGCAGTCGCCCAGTCCAAGTGCAGTAGCGAGCCAGCGAGAGCGACTAGGTCATCTAGCATTGTCGTGTCATATGACAATAACTTCTTCTTTATGCTACCAGCTCATTGGACTCTGCCCTAACAAGTCAGAACTTTTTCCAAGGGAAATTCGCAACATACTTTCCTGGCGCTTGACATTGCGGTTCTGACGTCATTCGACCGACCCGACCGACTGGACCAGCTGACCGCTGAGCAGCAACAGCTGCAAAACTGCTGAGAACCGGAAGTTGTCGCAGGTGGTTCTGCCAGAATAACTTCAATTGCAGAAATCACCACAGAGAATCTGAAAATCGTGGGAAATTTTCTTTACGATATCTCAATCAGCAGTGAATAGGCCTACGCAACTTAACCAAGGGTTTTCTTACCGGAGCAATCCGTAACAGCATTATTGAAGTCATCCTGCTTGTATATGAGCTTGTTATTTTTGGAGACAATGCCTTCCCTGAAGGAAAATACAAATATTCCTAAAAAAGCTGTTAAAACACAACTAGGTTCATAACCTGGCGAAATTCTTGTGTCTAAAGCGATTATTTGATGATAATCTAAACATTGACAGTGCTTTGTAACGTCATTGCGATAGGATATTATCCGCACTGGAAGAATAAATATACAGAAAGGACTCCGGATCCGGATCCCATATTGCGAAAACAAAGAGGACTGAAAAATATGGCCACGAGGTGACATCTGGGGCAGTGCTCCGGGACTACAAGCCCCAATTTTGGGACACCCAATGAGCAAAAACATCTGTAAAAGGGTCGGACATTACACCAAGCCCACCCATCCTATGGAGAGGTTTTGCCGCTTGGACATTTGGCCACGGGCCACGGACCACAGACCACCGACCACGGACCCTAGGCCATGGGCCATGGGCCACGATTCACGAGCCACAGATCACAGGCCACGATTCACGAGCCACGGGCCACATGCCACAGGCCATAAGCCACAGGCCAATAATGAAACGATGGACATTAGCGTAAATTTTAAAGTTCGGTGTTATCACATGGTCACAGGTCACAGGTCACGGGTCACGAGTCACGAGTCACGAGTCACGAGTCACGGGTAAAAAGTCATTAGGTCAAAATCGCTTTTTGGTTTTGCTGTTCTTCTTAGGTTCACTGAATGTTCAAACGGTCGAACCCATCAAACAGAGGTTTCCTAGAATTGCCAGGTTGGTTTGGTCTCTTTTGCTTGTCTTCTTGATCTCTTTCTGACGGCTGTAATGAAGCCGTACTTGAATGATTGCACTGTGGACAATGAGGTTCCACATTTTCCTTGTCCTGTTTGATCGACTGTGGGGTGAAATTGCACCCCACAAGCGACTGACCGTTAGCTCTCGCTCTAACCGCCTACATAAAATTCGTCAGAGGATTTCGAGAGTCCTTCTGCTCAGTGACGCCATCAGCTGTCAGCCGTCTTGAGGAGTTTTTGGGTAGACCTCTTGCGAAAAGTGGGCTTTGATTTAAAATTTGAACCTTCCGGCGTATATGAACTTTCACGTAACAGGAAATCTGAACCTTGACCTTCCGACGTGTATGAGCTTAAATTTCCGATGAATATGGACATTGATTTTTTCAGGAATCTGAGCTCTGGCCTTCCGACATGCACGGAGTTAAAGTTTCCAATTATATGAACCTTCATTATCCGAAGGACTTGACCGGTCGGCATATATCATTTGATTGCTCGACCAATGTCGATCGCGACTTGCAAGATAATTTGGAAATTGAAATATAGAATCAGATGTCAGGCTGTTTGCGTGAGGCATTCGGCCCAACAGAACAGACATCTGACTCCACTCAAGTGGAGAAAGGAACGGGTGACCAGCGCTCATATAATCGGTGCCCCACACCCCTATATCACAAAACGTGGGTAGGAGACCGGAAGATTGAGCATGCGGTTCGTATATGTCATTCGGAAAATATGGGTCTCCAGATTGGTTTTGTAATCCCATTATTGTGGGGGTTAACACATCGTTTACAAAATCAACTTCATTTTGGTTTCGGGAGGTCCGAATTGTACGATCCCACGCGCTAACCCCCAAATCGTTTAAGGCAGAAACAATTTGGGATTGCAAGTTGGCAAGGTCCATCATGCCTAAACCACAGCCACCCCCAGCTTGAGTTTGGGGTTTCTGACTCGCTGGCCCGTTCAGATCAGTCTCAGAAATATCCCCAAATTGAATTTTGGGGCTCTGGGTCTCTGGATTCATCATACCAGCTCCCAAATCAACCCCCGCTTGATTTTTGGGGTTCAGACTTGCTGGTCCGTTTAGATCAGTCTCAGAAATATCCCCGAATTGAACTTTGGGTCTCTGGGTCTCTGGGTCAATCATACCAACTCCCAAATCAACCCCCGCTTGATTTTTGGGGTTCTGACTTGCTGGTCCGTTTAGATCAGTCTCAGAAATATCCCCGAATTGAACTTTGGGGCTCTGGGTCTCTGGGTCAATCATACCAACTCCAACACCTGCCCCAACTTGAATTTGAGGGTTCTGGTTTGCAGGGTCCATCTAATAACAGTCCCAGCTTGAACTTGGCGTCTCTGAATCGTGGGGTCCATCAGACCAAGCGCATTACCAACCCCAGCTTGAATTTGGCGTCTCTGAATCGTGGGGTCCATCATACCAAGCCCTTACCAACCCCAGCTTGCATTTGGCGTCTCTGAATCGTGGGGTCCATCATACCAAGCCCATTACCAACCCAGCTTGTGGCGTCTCTGAATCGTGGGGTCCATCATACCAAGCCCATTACCAACCCCAGCTTGAATTAGGCGTCTGAATCGTGGGGTCCATCATATCAAGCCCAATACCAACCCCAGCGAATTTGGCGTCTCTGAATCGTGGGGTCCATCATACCAAACCCATTACCAACCCCAGCTTGTGGCGTCTCTGAATCGTGGGGCCATCATATCAAACCCAATACCAACCCCACCTTGATTTTGGCGTCTCTCGAATCGTAGGGTCCATCATATAAGCCCATTACCAACCCCAGCTTGAACTTGGCGTCTCTGAATCGTGGGGTCCATCATACCAAGCCCATTACCAACCCCAGTTTGAATTTGGCGTCTCTGAATCCGTGGGGTCCATCATACCAAGCCCTTACAACCCCAGCTTGAATTTGGCGTCTCTGAATCGTGGGGTCCATCATATTAAGCCCAATACCAACCCAACCTTGATTTTGGCGTCTCTGAATCGTAGGGTCCATCATACCAAGCCCATTACCAACCCCAGCTTGAATTTGGCGTCTCTGAATCGTAGGGTCCATCATACCAAGCCCATTACCAACCCCAGCTTAATTTGGCGTCTCTGAATCGTGGGGTCCATCATACCAGCCCATTACCAACCAGCTTGAACTTGGCGTCTCTGAATCGTGGGGTCCATCATACAAGCCCATTACCCCAGCTTGAATTTGGCGTCTCTGAATCGTGGGTCCATCATATCAACCCAATACCAACCCCAGCAGTTGGCTTCTCTGAATCGTAGGGTCCATCATACCAGCCCATTACCAACCAGCTTGAATTTGGCGTCTCTGAATCGTGGAGTCCATCATATCAAGCCCAATACCAACCCCAGCTTGAAGTTGGCTTCTCTGAATCGTGGGGTCCATCATTCCAAGCCCAATACCAGACCGAGCTTGAAGTTGGCGTCTCTGAATCGTGGGGTCCATCATATCAAGCCCAATACCAGACCGAGCTTGAATTTGGCGTCTCTGAATCGTGGGGTCCATCATATCAAGCCCATTACCAACCCGAGCTTGAATTTGGCGTCTCTGAATCGTAGGGTCCATCATATTAAGCCCATTACCAACCCGAGCTTGAATTTGGCGTCTCTGAATCGTAGGGTCCATCATATCAAGCCCAATGCCAGACCGAGCTTGAAGTTGGCGTCTCTGAAACGTAGGGCTCCTCATACCAGTGTTAAAGTTGACAACAGATTGAGCTCCAGGTTTCTGGAGCATAGAGTTCCATTTACTTATCAGAAAGTCCTCATTCTGATTCGGAGGAAACTGAGCACCGATATTTATATTGCCCACGCTTTGATATGGGTGGCGATGAACGTAAGGTTCCCCGTTACTCATCTTTTCACTTCGAGTATTCAACACGCCAACGCTAAAATCGGGGTCAGGTTGAGAACTGAGGGTGGCTGAATAGTTGCGGCCTGGATCCTGTCTTCTCGTTTCCTCAACACATGGGTTGTTAGCACTGTCATTGGGATTGTAAGACATTACGCTTGATGACTTTTCCAACAGAAGTGGCAATCGGCGTAAACTATAACTTAAATAAAGTATGATAAAATCTGCTTAAGTCTGAAAAGAGTTGACTTGGAATCTCACTCTGTAGGGACATTACTAATGACTAGTTCGTTTTTTTCGACACGTCAAAATAAAGTCAAAATTTGTCAAAATTTACTCGTTAGGTCAAAAGTTTTGACCAAAGCAAACTTTTTGACCTAACTTCACCCATCCGGAGTTAACGTCAAAAAAGCCGACTGGCTACTTATTCAGAACTCCTACTGACATCGTGACTTCTTCTGCAGCATCAGGTCACGGTGAGGTTACCTTCATGGCATTCATTCACTGTCACAGCGCGCTCATGACCTCGACCAAGACATTCTTCCGACATGGCGAGCATCATGATTCATGACATGACTTTCAGTCAGACCTCGCTGATCGTGAGGTTCCACGCTATGCCGACATATTGCTTCACCGGTTTTTAGGTAGTTACATGTTAGTTAGTGAAAGCTTCAGTGCGAATCATAGGTTTACTAGGCTAGGCTATTTAGAGTGGCGAAGAAATACGAATAGGTCAACGCACGCATGCTCTTTTGGTGTGTATGGTTAATTCCTTCAGGCGCTATGAATCGGATGCTATCTCCATTGCAAAGGCGATTTATCCCTTCGTGACGCCACCATCTTGTACCTCAAGCCCGCTAGTTACTTTATTTGAATTTACGGTTGTTTCATTTGCTGTTTACAACATAGTATGAACCGTTCTATAGCGGCGCTGCCTAGTCTGGCAGGAACACTCCAACATCAGGATCAGATCAGCACGCCGCTGAAATTTGTAGCGCAACAATAAACACCGCACAATTTCGTTAGGTCAAAATTTTGTCAAAATTCCAAAGTTGTAGGTCAACATTTGTCAAAATCCTAATTTGTTAGGTCAAAATTCACTGTTTTTTAGATAAAAAAAAAAAGACGTTTTCAAGGCGTTTTCAACTACAAACTCTTTTACGTCACGTAGGGTACTATGGGCAGGCCTACTGCTGCTTGATCCCCAATAGTCCCGACTATACCCACGTATCTTCTCCAGCCTGTCCTGTTCGTGGTGCAAAACGCCGCCCGGTGATAAGCGCCACTGAAAATCTTTTTTTATTATAATAATAATACTGCTGCTTGCAAAACCTTGTAAATTTTTGTGCTACAGTCTACTCCGTAAAAGGCTGGCTACCATATTCAACACCACGCATGCGCACGAATTTCACCGACATTACCTACTATGCAAGTTGGCAAACACCTCTCCCTTACAGTGCCATCTGCTCCGTAGAGAAGGCGAGCTGCTATGCTTCCAGCTACTCAACACCGCTTCCATACACGCCAACTTCTCACACAGAGTGATCGTTTGAAAGGTAGACTGAACCGGCTACTGTAGTGCACAGTAATCAGTAATCATCCTTGTCGCGGTGCATTATCCAGGCGACAGCGTCTCCTAATAATTTCTCGTTCCCCGTCGAGTGCACTGTAGAAAAACCTCACCCAGTCAGACCTTGTTCAAAACGTGATAGACTTTGCTCGCACGCGTGTTCTAGAAGCCGGTAGTATATGTATACAAACGAGCCATTCTAGGACCGCGAACATCCCTGCGTGGCTCACACGTGGAATTCCACGAGAGTCTACGTAATACTAAGTCACACTGATGCTAATGTCTGCGGGTTAAATGCACAGAACCTATACCATTTAGAAGCCACTTTAGTCCATTTCGGTTCGAATCAAAGGTCTGATTTTATCTGAGACTGAAGCCGGACAGCAAAGAGTCAAACCACTGCGCCAAGTGAGTGCTCTTACTTCTTTGGACCCTCCCAAACTCCTGGAGAAAGTCTTGTTTGCGAACAATATATTGACAAATATTAATATTGCATTAAAATACTGCGCTTGAGGAAGTTGACGACTAAGTGAAGTTATGATTGTTACGTCACACAGCATTCCCGTAGAACAATTGTCACGTCACAACAACACAACATCAATAACGTATCTTAAGAGTGTTCAGTTTCGATGCGCTGACCGCTTGAGGTCGCACGAGTGCCTGTCGCCTGCACGCTGTAGGTGGCTTGAAATTGTTTTGAATCAGCCAAATGGTAGCTTTCCACGCGTAATGACAAAGTCCCGCAATGTCAATGCGCACATGATTCAGTGGGTTTGTCTCCAGATGACGTCACAGTCGGCTCCAGTACTGCAGCTTCTTCGCTGTTTCCCGAAAAACTTGAAATTTTCGTAGGGTCTATGATGTCATCGCTTACGTCACAGTGCGTGTTTTTTGAATTAGCAGTGGACTCATCCCGCGATTTTTCAGGGGTCGATACGACACCTGGTGGTTGCACAGTGATGTCATGGTAGGCCAATTTTGTGACGTCAGTCTCTTCTATTTGCTCCTGCACTTTCATCTCATCAGCGTCACGCTTCGCTGCTTCTGGTTGGTTATCATCCGGGTCGCTACCATAGCAACATAGAACACGTGATTTCGCTCTTGGCGGCGATTTCACTGAAAATATTGATACTTATTACAATTGTTACCACATAATGAATGTCTCAACTCATTCATATTAAAATTTAGCGGGAAATACTATGTGTGGTGATTAATTCTTACAACAGTAGGGTATTCTGTTGATCGTCCGCCATCTGTTCTACTGTAACCGCAGCCTTTCAATACGAATGACTACGTGGGCGCGTACGTGAAATATATTTAGTGCTCAGGAGAAGGAAAAAGAACGACACCTTGCGGCACCTGGCATTGCATTTTCCTGTTTTTACGGGGATGGCTAAACGAGTTGCGCAAGTCATGATCATTCTGCCACTCAGTCGCTCCGAAAATCACCGAACCGTCACAGTTACCTTCTTTATGCTTCCTTTTCGTACTTTCCTGTCTCTCCTTGGCCGCCAGCGCACTAGCGAGAAACCTCGGATAGGAATCTCGTAGCATCAGACCATAAATCTGATTCTGCGCGTCTCGGTAAGCATTTGGATCCATGTAGTCTGAACTAAGCAGCTGCTCGACGATGTTCTCGCGCACTTTGTAGCCGATATTGATCTAAACATTACGTCACACTTGAACTTTATAAGCAAAACAATGACGTCACCGTCGGACTCAAACGGTGACGTCACGACCGGATGGTAAACGTGACAAAAGAGTCGAATGTTAAACATGACGTCAAAACTGGACTCAGTGTATTATTATATCTGTGACGTCACAGTTGGAAACTGATTATCGCGTTACAATTGACAAAGTGGGAGTTATTCGCCGAATCCAACGACATTACGGCGGTCTAGGTCTACAGTACTTATCTATTAGACTCACTTCTCGCGGGGAGTAAACGGATATGAAATCATCGTAGATATTTCTTGATAATTTCTGCATCCGTTTTTCTGTTTTCAATTTTTTTAATTCTTCGACAGCCTCCCAAAACAGGAGGTTTTCCTCCGCGATCTCGTTCGTGAGAAAAATTCGGAATAACTTGTTTCCGACTAAAATAAAATTGTGATTAAATCGAGCTTTCTCTGGTGACGTAATGCGGAGTGCAATGCTGCGCCCAATTTCAGTAGCAGCGTAGCGGTAGAATGTTAGCAAAGATTCCCTGGCGACGCAGCATAGCAGTAAAATGATGGGATTGATGCAAAGTTGGGTTGGAAAGAAGTCGCGTAAATAAAAGTGCATTGGCCGGGAATCGAACCCGGGCCTCCCGCGTGGCAGGCGAGAATTCTACCACTGAACCACCAATGCAACGAAAAATGATATGCAATACGAACCAATTCCATCAATTGAACAAAGCCCCAAAAGTTTGAGTTCTACGCCTACATTGGCCCCCGAAGTCCTCCCCAGACGGACGAAATCGGAAAAAAGATTTCCCACAGATTAATGTCCACACTCGGTTTATTGAGAACTGTATCAATAAAAAGCTCCGCTCTTTCATAAAGTGAAAAATTTGTGGGCAATCTTCCTTTTTACAACTCCCAAAATAGCCACTATTCAGCAAATATTAGCAATCTGAGTTATTTTGGGGTCTCTTTTTCTGAGAAATGACGACAAAAATCGATCACGCGACATGGGAAAGCTTTTTGAGAAAAATCGATCGGACGACTGTTTGATTTCTACTACTGTATCACGTCACAATTGGTGCGTAAACATAAGCACTCATTCACGCAACTGTAAACATGACGTGTGAGAATTCTCTCATATTGTAAACTTTTTCCTAAACAAATTCTCTTTCAAAATTACTGCGTAAAGAATTGAGAGCGTTTAATGGTCGTAGGACAATCGATGCATTGGTGGTTCAGTGGTAGAATTCTCGCCTGCCACGCGGGAGGCCCGGGTTCGATTCCCGGCCAATGCACTTTTAATTTTTTCACACAATTTCAAGCATATCACGACCGATATGTCTGTTCACGTGCTTTTTTGAGCGAACAGACACAGTAACGTCACCACTACGCCAAGGTACGGTCATTGTATTGCCGGTCACGTGACTGCTATTCAGTGGCAATAATCAACTTGTTCGTGACGTCACTTACTCGGACTTTGTAAGAGGTTATCAAATGAGAGTTTCCATTCTTGAATTTGCTCGATTGTGACGCTGAAATAGTGACGTGAGCATTACGTCATAGAGTAAATTCATGACTTTCTTTTGTGTAGTTTGATTGTCCGGCCTTTTGATCGGGAGGAGGACCCGGGTTCGGTTCCCGACCGAAAGACTTTAAAACTGTTCGATATCTGCTTAGCAGTCAGTATCGGATAGTGCGGGTGGTTGTGATAGTGATCCAGGCCATTAACTGGGAGTATAGACACGCGTACTAACCATTGACCGGGCGTTTATGACCTTAGTAGGGTAGAAAATGCCATCATTAAAACCAGGCGTCTGGAGCAGAGCTCCGGGAGCTTTTGAATGATATTCCAATAAACTGGACAGGACGTTTAAATCTGCGGGAACTGTTCTATCTATTACTATTTGGATCGTCCGCCATCGGCTCCACTATTTTTCGTATAATTTAAAAAAACAGGCCCGCGATAACAATGTCTCACCTCTGCAAGGCTGCTTTCGTCGCCCAATTCTTTCGGTTACCTCGCGTATCCCTGATGCTGCTTCTTGTTCTCGAAATAGGAGCTGCTCTGAGATGAAAATCAATCCGTTAGATGCCGCAGCAGAGTCCGTAGGAGGTGGGGAAGATGAATTCCTTTTTAACTTCGTGTAAACTTGAATTACTACTATCGTTGACCTCACACGGTATGACGTCACAGCCAGTACAGCGATCGGCGTACGTCCGCCACCTAGCGGTCCGTCAACGCACAGGCGGAGACGCACAGCTGAGAAAATGGTTATAGCATCAAGATTATATAACGACTTACTGCTGTCTCGTGTGGCAAACTGACTGATGACTTTGAGATCTGCTATCCGGAACGTTGATATCCGGAGAATCCGGTAAATCTTTTGAAGCTGACCTTTGATCCCGAGTCCATGATCTTGTGAAGTGATCGCCAAGATATATCTGCAATAGAACCGGCGAGTATGAGAACAGTTGTGCCACGGGAGAGAGAGAGAGAGAAAGAGATAAGAGAGAGGAGAAAGAGAAGGTGAGGAGAGAGAGGGAAAGATATAAAGGGATAAAGAGAGAGAGAACGAGAGAAACGGAGCAAGAGAGAGAGATGGGGATAAGTTAGCCTACTCCCCACACTTCCCAATTTCCAAATATCGGCTATCTAGAAACAGCCCCGCCTCGACCACACCCACCTGCTGTTGCGCCGTGACCGCGTCATCAGCGGTCGAGGTACATTTAAAACAAAGATATTTCGAGAGTCCATCAAAAGATGAGTTGCCGCTCGATGACGTCATGATCACGTCATTGACCATGCATGAATATTTAGTTATACAGAATGCCTAATTCATGAAACCCTTTTAAATAAAATCAAAATTTACTGTAATGCCGTTCAGCGATGACGTCACGACCATGGTGATGACGTCATTGACCGTGTCCGAATTGTGAGTTCTGAAATTCTTTTGCTGCCCTATAACATGGCTGTTGGCTAACACTCGAGATCTAAGACCAGATCAGAGCGGAGATTAGATTGGAAAACACTTTACCTCCAAATCAAATTTCACGACGACAGCGAATTGTTTCAAGCATTGTGAGCTTAATAGGTTGATGAATCCGTCGAAATCGACAGAAAATCGGCATGATCTGAGCAGGAGATTTAAATTATTCAAGTTGTTCACGCTTAAACGAGCGCATTAGAGACATTCTATCTGATGAAAGAGCTAAAATCCGAAGACTAGGGGTAGAGGTCGACCGATATTGGTTTTTCCAAGGCCGATACGATAATCGGCCTTTCATATGACTGATGGCCGATATCGATAAATCAAAAATCGTGGAAATCGGCTAAAAGTCGATATTATGCCGATTATCGTCTGATTATTGAGGCCGATATCCAATATTGACTTCCTTACTTGGACAATACTAAATGGCAGACCGCAGAACCGCTGCAACCAAGCTAGACCCCGTCAACAAGATTTATATTATTGAGCAGACATCACCACAGTTCACGCTACCTTGGAATGTATTGGGTGATACTAAAACGCGGACTAAACAAAACGTGGAATAGTCTATCCATTACTGGGACTGAACAAAGGGACGAAGAGCCAAGACATCCAACCTGAGAGACATTACGCGATGGGATTGGAAATTTATTTGGTGATATCAAGCTTTAGACCAATGTGGAATAGGATCTCTGTTACCGGGACTAAATTGAGGACCAGAGAACCATGTCCAGATGTAGGAATTTTCGGCGGGCCACTCCAACTTTGCTGTATAGAGACGGACGCCATAAATATATATCGAGAGATATAATCGAGTCGATGAAACGCGATATTGAGTGAACGCTAGAAAATGTGATAACACTGACCGTATCTACGAAAAATAGTGGAACCGATGGCGGACGATTCAAATAGTAATAAATATATTAAGTCACCACAGATTTAACGTCAAGTCCAGTTTATTGGAATATAATACACAAGCTTTCGGAGCTCTGCGACTTCATCAGGTGAAACTACCGGTAAGTGATTCAAAATACTGGCTCGGGCGCAAAATTGAGGTAACACTGAATATTGATCTATACATTGCATTTATTCCTGTCTACGAATTAACTATGTTTCCAATATGTTGGCTTTAGGGTTAAGACTGAAGTGTTAACACGTAATCTAAACCGTGCGTATTCAAATAATTGTAATATTGGCATTCTTACAAATATCGATTTCCTCGGTCTTATTGGCGGCTTCTCTCAACGCTGAAAGCGATCGGCGGTCGATAGATGCGACGAAGCTCATTTTTAATCATCAATACATCGTTGTCGCGTCATAATATGCATAATAAATCGCAATATTACAGTAATAGAGGATAATTACACCACGTGATGAAGGCTGGTCGTTAAATCTGAGGTGGATGTTCGTAAGACATCAAAATGTATGTTAAAAACCACCCTGCAGGAAGAAGTCTGGTCTGGAATTCCTTCTTGACCTGTTGATCGTCCACCATCGGTTACACTGCATTCTTACCTAAGTATCTTATCTTATATACTTAAGTATTCTTGCCTAATACTTACACTACATTCTTACCTAAGTATTTTATCTCGTATACTTAAGAATTCTTGCCTAATACTTATATTAGCAAGAGTGGAGCTCCGAAAGCGTGTGAATGGTATAATTCTCAATAAACCAAGGCTGGACGATACATCGGTAGAGATCTTCATCAGCGCCGCTAGATTTTTACACAAGGTAAATAAGCCGCTAAAAATTGCTGTCGAGAGTCTTCTATAAAATAGCGGCTGTTCTGTTCTCCGCTCTTGTCTTTTAAGACTGTTCAAAATTTGTGTCTGGCGCCCACCACGTCGCCACTCCACCTAATTCTACTTGGACGATAAATCTGTGGGGGCCGATTTTAGCGGCTGTTCTGCTCTCCGCTCTTGTTCTTTCCTGATCGTTAAAACTGTACAAAATTTGTCCCCAGTCAGAAAAAAGCGAACGTCTCTACGTGGCCCGCGTGCGGGGTTGTCAAGGCTTGCGCATGAAACGCCACGAGTTATGAGGCCCACACATGGCCTTGTTAGGAAAATACTTGGCCCATGTACATCTTTGCCACAGATGGCCCATGCCGTATCGCACTGACGTGGGCCAGTTATGGCCTGAGTATAGGGCTGTAGATTGCCCAAACACGGGCCAGTGTTGCGTTTGCCCACCCTTGACCACACACGGGCCACCAAAGACCATGCGAAATTGCAGCCTCGTGACATACGTTGGCCGTATACGTAGCTTTCTGATCAAGACGCCCCCGCTTCCTTCCCTTCGCCCAATGCTACTCCGCTTTCTTGTTACACAAACGCAAATTATATGGGCTATGTAATCCGCTGTAACCGATGGGAATTGTAATCATATATCCTCACATGCATATTGAGTAAAAATAAATATCGATCTATTATTATTAACGTTTAATTAATATATCACATCGGTCTACACGCACAATCTGGGAAATTACTTGAGTTAAAAATAGACGTTGATTGCGTTTCTCACGTCAACGCGAACGGCTTGACTGATTGCGAGGTTCCGGGTTCGATTCCCTACCAATTTAAAATTGGTATTCTCCACTTGCCGACCAGTAACGGCGGAGTGCGCAGTGGTGTTGTGACCGTGATGGTGCGCCGGGATATAAACCAAAATTATCGACATTAGCACTAAACGACTAACGCGTATATTACGTTAGTAGGGTTAAAACGGCACAGGTTTCTTCGCCATCGGATCTAATACTTGAACTGAGGCTGGACGTTCAATTTATGGTGACACTATACTTCTGCTTATAACTAATCGTCCACCATTGGCTCTAAACTGCAAGACCTCCGAAAGCTTTTGCGTAGAAACTGGCAACGGAACAGTGGGTGCCCTGACGTCAAACGCGAAAAAATAAAATGCCAGTCAGAAAGATCTGAAAAGCCTGGATGAGACCGCTGGCTGCCCTGACTTCTAGCCCAGACCATGTCATCCATTTCTGTAACAACCATCCATTACAGTACTCGAAACAGACGTCTAGCGGAATGAAATAAGAAGGCCACTATTTGTTATTCTGACTTCGCACAGCACTAGGCTTCAATTTGGCTTGATCTGCTTAGTGTAAAGCTTTTAGCGCGAGAAGCGTGGCGATGTCGTAGCCATCTGACACTGAGCATGAATTATTCATCAACTGTTTATAAAAGAAAGCTGCGACATATTCATTTGCCTTTGTATATGTTTTTCGAAAAGTCTAACACCTAACTATTATGGTGAATGAAATAAATGTTGGAACTATGGAGGAGACATGGACAAGCTATGGCGAGCTCTTGGCCGCGTTCTCAATGTCCACGGACTGCTGGATAAGGCGATCTGACTAACTACTTGTCCGCCTTCTGATCGGGAGGTTGCCGGTTCGATTCCCGACCGAGTCAAATCGAAGACTTTAAAATTGGTATCCATTCCTTCCCTGCATGGCAGTCGGTATCGGGGAAGTGCGGAGAGTCGTGATTGTAATAGTGATCCGGACTACAAACCTGAAGTATTGACACGTATACCGTGAGCATCGACCTGGCGTATATGACCTTAGTAGTTGAAAACGCCATTAATTCCAAACAAACAAGCAAACAAACTTTGTCTGATTTTATATTGAAGTCTGTACCGGCTGTTAGTCTGTTTTGTTGAAATGGTCATCATTGGTTGCACCAAAGTGTCCGTGTTCGCTGCAAAGCGATATGGCCATACGCCTTCACTGTAGCAATCCTGACTGAGTGACAAGACGCCGTCTATTACGCGTGACAGCTGTATGAGAGGTGACTGTGGGGCCACATGTCATTTCCTCCCGGCTGGCTGGCCACTGGCTTTCGTTATAAGTCCTACTATTCCTTCATTTTCTTAGCCAAGGAGAGTTGCTTACTCGAGGTGCGTTTTATAGATGGTTATTAACTAGCGCACTATTCACCGCACAAACAGCTCTACACGCCCACGGCACACGCGCCGCGCCTATGCCTTCGACCAGTAAACGCGAGTCAAACAGTTGACCAGTAACTTAACTCACCTCCGCCCACTGACTAAATTTTTATGCAGTGATTAATCACTATCAATAAAACGCGTTGCTGACTAAAGTCGGCCCTAATCACTGATTAGTAGTTATTTAGTATCTGTAAAACGCACCCTCAATGTGCCATAGATTTTCTTGGACAGTGGTGTTACTCTGTGTATCTGTTGGTCAAACACGTAACACGCTATCAATCCTATTCCTATTGGATTAATGCTGTTCTAACCCTACTAAGGTAATATACGCCGATGGCGGACGATCAATAGATATTGTAAAGAAGATCAACGCAGATTTAACGTCCAACCTTGGTTTGAAAATTAGAACATTCAAAAGTTTTCGTAACTCAGCAGCTCCTTCATCAGGTGAAGCTTGTGAATGTTCTAATTCTCAATAAATCAAGGCTGGACGATAAATCTGCGCAGAATCTTCTTTACAACCCTACTAAGATAATATACGCCAGGTGTACGCTTATTACAGACGTCAATACATCCGCTTCATACCACAACACTTCCACACTCCCCGATACAGACTACCAAGCATAAAAAGTCTTTGGTTTCGCTCATCTAATTGGAAACCTCCCGATCAGAAAGGAGGACACTTAACCCCTCAGCTAACTGAGCGTGCGTCGAACGTAAATTTCGGACCGGGGGATTGGTCTTTTTGTATGCGTAACGCCAAACGGACATCAGAGAGTCAAAACACTCATTCAACTCTGTTACCCATATAGCATACTTCAACGCTTTTAATTAAAGGCATACGGCTGCTCGACTCGGCTACGAACTGTCTGCATTAATATCTTGTTGCGAGGTCTCGTTAGGCATGTTCACCCATCACTACATGTCTTTTCATTCCCAAATGAATTGAAAGAAAGCCATTATCTAACGAGCAGTAAGCTTATTCCCATTGATGTACAAATACAGAGCTTGAAATAAACCGGGTGTTGGGATCACGACGTCGAAACTGATTGATCGTGGGTTCGAATCCCGACCGTGCCGATTCCCGGGAAGTTTCTCATTTAAAATGAGAAGTATGTACCCACGGTATGAATCTATATCGAATTTCCACACAGACGCATACAGTAAACCTCCCAGTCAGAAAAATGCGAGCGTCCTTACGTGGCCCGCGTGTGGGGTTGCCAAAGCTTGCGCATGGAACGTCACCCACTATAAGGCCTACTCTTGGCCTTGTTATGGCATTATTTGGCCCATGTATCTGTATTTGCCACAAATGGTTCATATCTACACTCATATGTGGCAGTTATGGCCTGAGTAGTCCCGTAAATGGTCCAAACACGGCCACTAGCCTCGAATCATACGTAGGCCGTACGTACATTTCTGATTATGTCCATACTACATAAGGCGACTTCCAGCCATTACAGAGGCCTTTGTGGAAGTTCTACTGAGTCGGACCCTGCTAGACACACATCTACAGTAAATCTTCCAGCTACAGTAACGATCTTTGAGCGAGTTGAACCGGCATCTACCACTGGATTGCATAACAATGTGCTCTGTTACACTTCACATACATAGAGAATAATATAGTGAAGCCGATGGCGGACGATCAATAGATATTGTAAAGAAGATTGCCCGCAGATTTAACGTCTAGCCTTAGTTTATTGAGAATTAGAACATTCAGTATCTTTACAATATCTATTGATCGTCCGCTATCGGGTCCGATATATTCTTACTTAAGTAGGGTAATATTTATATTAGTAAGAGCAGAGCTCCGAAAGCTTGTGGATATTCGAATTCTCAATAAACTAAGGTTGGATCTGCGGGCAATCTTCCTTACAATATCTATTGATCGTCCGTTATCCGCTCCACTACACTATTCAAAGAGAGCGACCCGCCATCTACAATAGCCGAGCGACTTGAGCCGCGTTCTACATCAAGTCTACTGGAAACAAACCAGAAACTGATGATGGCATTAACATTTACGCAGTACATCCAGAAACTCACTTTGACTCAACCATTCAGGAAGATAAAACAGGAAAATGAATGACTCACATTGTTAGACGTACGTTTCTCCTGTAACTTGTCACGTTCCTCGTGCATGCCGAAAACGATTATTCATAAAACAAGCTAAATTTGATCATAATTATAAGGATAACATTATATTTTTATCCTTTGTCCTATTTTCTGCATTTACACAGACTCACATGACAAATGTACACTATTGCGATGTACGTGCTTTTCTGTCAGTACCACACTCGCATACCGAACTCAGTTATACACAAATACGCCAAATTCGGTGTAACCTTTGCCGCATAAGGGTAACGATTGCGTACTGCATTCACTTAGACTCACGTGACACGAATGTACACTACTGATTCACAAGCTTTCGCCAAAGATATTTGGAGGACTGAAAGTGACCCGTTGAGTCAGAAAAACGCGTATGTCATTACGTGGCTCTCGCGTGAATTTTACCGAGACCTACGCTCGGAATGGGCCAGGGATCGAATTCATTGCAACGATTGGACGGCGTTTCCTAGAACACTTCGCCATGTGTCGGCCGATGGCAGACGATCGATAGAAGATACGCCACAGATTTAATCTTTAGTCTTGGTTTATTGAGAATTATAACATTAGTGGTGAATCGTTTTTACAATATAGCAAAGAATATAGTTAAGCCGATGGCGGACGATTATTAGATATCGTAAAGACGATCACCACAGATTCAACGACCAGCTTCGGTTAATTGAGAATTAAAACATAGATAGACACAGATAGACATAGATAGAGTTCTATAAAACCTGCGAATTTCCTCATCTGTCAGTACACGAACCCGACTTCAACCGACCAACCTGATCCGTGTTCAGGTCACGTGATCCTGCATGCAATATGAGTTCATGCCATTTCCCGCTTAAACAATCATCTCGTCATTATTACAACACAAACGCTTCCGCATATGATTGTGACAACACATTCGTCAATGTGTTTTGCTCCAAAATTTACCAGAAACGTGAGATACGACAACGACGATAAGAGGATATCAACTGTCACGACACAATGGTGCATACCAGGTTGATTGAGCGTTATTGTCTGTTGCGCGGGGCCGGAAATTGCTTGCACCGACTGCCTCGCAACTCCAATTGGCCGAGAAAATGCGAAACGATTTGAATTCATGGCGTTTTCGACTCTGATTGCAGTGGGCGTGTCGATGCTTCCCGATTGGAAGGTTGCTATGGCTAATTTATGGCGTTTTCAACCCTACTGAGGTAATATACGTCAGTGGCTCTCATTACCAGCGTTACGCGCGGTAAGTTTACGCTCAATGTGAACAAAGCTTATTGCTATTGTTCGTTTCTTGCTGTTTAGAGAAACATGACGCTTCGATTTGACATGAACCGCCGCCGCTGCTGTGCTGTTGAAATTCGATATCGAATCAGGTGTATTGTGTCGTCATGAGATAGTTCATTGCGTAATTTGAGACCACGTGACTCAATCAAGACTGATCGAATTTCAGTTGTTGATGTAAAACGAACGGGGTCGACCTCGCTTTCTAACCTCACCGCAGTGATCGGACGATGCTGAAAATTTTGGCCGTAATCCACAGTCTCGTGACGCCGCTTAATCCACTAAAGCCACCGTTCTCTACAAAATGAGAGCCTTGACCATGTCGCCGCTTCCGTATTCCCTATTCACTTTAAATACAGCAATCACCATATTAGCGCATACTGCCAGCTATGACGTCATAGTACTCTAATGTGACGTCATAAACCCTGATCGAAATCACGCGTCTGTGATATTTCAACCAAATCAATATTTCAAATATTTTCTCATTTAAGCCCTGTATTCCTGCTGTCTGGAAACTCAAAGGATTTCCCCAAAAATCGATATCAAACCCCTCTGGTTTCGGTGGTGGGTGCCGACTCGGTAGAATAATGATTGACAGATCAACTAAATATGAGCGTTGTTACGAAACAAATGCTTGATAATGAGTGCATTGTCACGTGGATAATCAGCAACATTTTTCACCACGAAAATTCCGACTTGTGACAAACCCGCCAAAATTCCAGGTGAAATTCCGGGTTAAACGAACATGTATGAAAATTAGTATGACGTCATCACACTGAGGAAGTAAATTTTTCAATTATGACGTCATCGTATGTGATGTAATATATGAAAATTTATCGTCTAACCTGAACGACGGTGATGTGCGTTCCCTCTTGCGTCGACCTTCTCTCTATTTTCCAACACTTCATCGTTTGTTACGTAATGTATGACGTAATAACGATTAGAGTATTTAGCTTAATATCTGTTTACGAAGTGACCGGATCAATCCTCAACCGCTTCCAGAGCAGAGAATTATGACTGAACATTGTTTGATTGACAGGCACACGGAAATAAGCCAATGCAGTACGTTCAGTCTACACGAGAGGGCTCCTAGTAATATGCTTCCTGATCGACTTGCAATGCTGCCGTGCAGCTGCCCTGACGCCTGATGAAAGCTAAGCTACATGTGTGATGATCCGAAAGAGAGAAAGCGTTGTAGGGTACAGCTCGTGGCAGACTTTCGGGGCGTTTCGGGCATTATAGCCTACACTTTACTATAACATTTATGGTGACATCAATACACTGCTCGAAGAATCTGGTTGCCCGGCGTTCATTATTTGGTAATCTACCGCAGGCAAGTTCATTAATTACTGAAATACAACAGGCCTGCACATTAATCAGGACAACCTTGCGCGTAAAACTCGCCTAAAGCGCTTCTATGGAATCCTGCAGTCTTGTGGGTGACATACATTTGCTTGCGTGACTGTTCGCCTTGAAATGACCAAGAGAGAGAGAGAGAGAGAGAGACTCGCCTGAGATAATTATTATAGCCTATCAAGACAATGTGATCTTCCCAGACTGAGAAGTCTTTCACACACACACATATCATGCACCTCATTCGTCATACGATACGGGCCGACACCCAACAACACCTACTGGCTACTACTTAATAAATAACCTCGCCTCCCTGATCCCAAAAACGCGGAGCGCTCAATCGGCTACAAGTCTATACGAGCGTGAAATACAATTCACTGCATTTTCAAGCTTTGATGCACCCATTCATATACGTCATACATGAATTATTTATGATATCACAAGCAACATTTCTCTGTTGCCAGGCAGCGACGATCGACTTCAGAACTATCGATTGCCAACCAGTCTGCTTATTAGGATGAAAGATTCTCGGTTTAATTGTGATGTAATACAAGCCTTGGAACTCTGTTACCGTAGTATGGCCATTAGATATCCGATTCAATTTGAAGATTGTAGTGTGGAGCCGATGGCGGACGATCAATAGATATTGTAAATAAGATCACCAGAGATTCAACGTCCAGCTTTAGTTTATTGAGAATTATAACATTCATTCTAATTTTCAATAAACTAAGGCTGTACGTTAAATATGTGGTGATCTTCTTTACAATATCTAATTACCCTCCCGTGTCAGAAGGCGGACAGTCTAAACCACTCGGCCAACTGAACGACCATTGAATGCGCCTTCAAGCAATGGATCATCAAAACACCGATTAACCATCATACCCATCCGCGTTAAAGGTGAAAGAGCGAACGAATTGAATTGAATTAAATCTGTGGTGACTTCTCCATGAATATTCAGTGGAAGCGATTCCTTCCTATTACAAGATCGATCGCTGAATTATTGATCGCTACGTTATCGCATAATCGAAGTCTCAATTGCTTCAATCAATTGCGTTTAAGATTAAAGTGTGAACTGGATACAATCTACATCATCCTGTGACTGCCGAGGACATTCCTTCATTAATCTACTGCAGAATACATGTTGGTATGGCGAGCTCTTGGCCGCGAACTGAGACTAACTGCTTGTCCGCCTTCTGATCGGGAGGTTGCGGGTTCGATTCCCGACCGAGTCAAATCGAAGACTTTAAAATTGGTATCCGTTCCATTCCCTGCCTGGCAGTCGGTATCTGGGTGGTGCGGAGAGTCGTGGTTGTAATAGTGATCCGGGCTATAAACTGGAAGTATTGACACGTATACCGTGAGCATCAACCTGGCGTGAATGACCTTGGTAGTTGAAAACGCCATAAATTCCAAATAAAACAAATGAAAACAGACTTTAATATAAACTAAGCAGTTCGACAAGGTGCTGCTCGCTCGACAGATAAAACGGAATAGTTAAATCTACAACACACGCCATCAACTACTATGTAGATTCGTTTATTTTACCGTTCAAGTTGCATCACTGGTTTAGACTTCTCGCCTGTTGTGTTTGTATTTATGACATCATTTTCAACCCTACTAAGGTAATGTAGGTCAATAATTTCGTTTTATATAACCTGGATCACTATCACAACCACTACACTTATAACACGCGTATATAAACACCAGGTTAAAGCCTGAGCCAGGTATATCTTACGGTGTCCCCACCATGACTTACTTTAGTACCTACTATACCTAACACCCTCTTTCACAGATCAACAAACTAGCTATAGATTTGATAAATTACAACGGAAGCAACAGGAATCGTCATCTCCTCAAACAACAATGAAGACCTTCACACGGACACAAATCAACTTACCACTCATATCCTACAACGCAAGCATCAAGCAGCACACAACAAGTATATTTGCCGAGTAAACTATCGCCTGATGGAGATCGTCGCAAAGGCTTTTACGCTGCCCTCTATAAAACGCCCTCGCATTCAGAAATCGATATTGTGTAGTTAGAGAATGTGGCGAAAGATGTTGAAGATACATGGCTGAAGGTGGCGATATGACATACCAGTCAGAATTATGCGAGCGTTCTTACGTGGCCCGCGTGCGGGGTTGCCAAGGCTTGAGCATGGATTGCCACGCGTTTGAGGCCCAAACATGGCCTTGTTATGGAAATACTTGGCCTATCTTTGCCACAGATAGCCCATGTCGTATTGCAATCACGTGGGTCAGGTATTGTTAGATTAGGGCCGTAAATGGCCCAAACACGGCCACGTGTACACGGGACAGTGTTGCGTCTGCATGCTCTTAACCATACACGGGCCACCATTGGCCATGCGAAATTGTAGCCTCACGCCATACGTCGGCCGTACTTAGATTTCTGATTGTGCAGAAAAGGTACAGCGCCGCTAATTTAAACAGACGCCGTCAATATGAACAGGCATGGCAATATGGAAATTGGCCTCAAATCTCCTGCCTTGCGTGAAGCCCAAACCAATCACCACTCACGAATGTAATAATTACTAATCAGGCGTAAACAGGCGTCGTTAATATGAACAGGCGCCGTTAATATGAACAGGCGCCGTTAATGTAAACAGGTGCCACCAATGTGGACAGGCATAGTAATGTAAAAACCCGCGCGGTTTAAACGACCTCCGTAGACGGGAATCCTTCTCACAAATCTTGTTATTCGGAGCTCGACCGACCCTTGAGGTTAAATAGAGCGAATATTTGAATTATTCTCGACCAATCAGCTTGTCAGATAGCAATCACTCATTATTCCGTAATAAACCAACACGTATGATCAATAAATGTAAATATATCATAAAATTAACGTCTACATTACAATATCTCGCAAACAAATCTTATCAAAAATGACAGAAAACGACAATTTTCTTGGAAAATGAAGACGCTACATATCCCTCCTTGTTAGAATACAATAACTCAAGCCACCTCCTTGTGACAGAACAATCAAAGATGAATTATGACCATAATTTACGCCGCGGGATTTCTCAGTCAGACCCTCAACCAGAGTTAATATCGGAAGGGACACAGTGACGTCAAACCGCATGACGTCACGCCCATAATCAATTACCAATATGATAAAATACCGCACGGTTCGAAGATGTGTAGGGGGTAAATGCTCCTGCGCAGTGCTGTGCTGCACGGTGCGCCCCCCACAAAGTTTCATCTGATGAAGGAATGGAGCTCCGAAAGCTTGTGACTGTTATAGTTTACAATAAACCAAGGCTGGGCGTTAAAATAAAATTCAGATACGTACATTGCCATCGGCGAAAGCTTTGTCCTGGAATTTATATTTTCTAGATGGCATCATAACTCCCTTTTTCGCGGCTCTGGATTCAGATGTTTTTAGCTTAATCTGTATAGAAACAGAGCGTCCGCGGAGTTAGTATCAACATATTGCTATAACTTTGACTGGACGTTAATTCTGATGACACTCTCTGTATCTGTCGTAGGTGGTCATCAGCCATCAATCAATCAATCAATCAATCAATCAATCAATCAATTTGACTGGACAACAAACTGTGGTCTCTCTCTCTATATCTATCGTAAGTGATTGTCCGCCATCGGCTACTATTAAAATACCAAAAATATTGAAACTGTCCGTTTAATCAGATGATAATATGACGAGTTTACGGAGGACTGACAAGGCTTTAAAGAATCAAATTGGCTTGACGTTAAAACTGAGGTGACAATCTCTCTTTCTATCGCCAAATATCGTCCGCCACCGGCTATACTTGCTGTATATCTTAAGGTTAAAGTTTAATTGCTTAGAACACCCTACATATGACATCACCTCCGTTAAATATAACGAACAATGCTCTTTATAGATCGTAAATCCTTCGCTTCGCTCGAGCCGCTGAAACGACGCTCACAAACAAACAAAGCCTCTCTTGAAATCTATAAATTGATTGTTGTGATGTCACAGTAAACAAACTTTATTTGCTCACAAAGCTATCACGTCGTGGTACTTGTTATAAACAAAGCGTGTGGCTAAATTGCGAGTCACGCCCCTTTGTAAACAATGTGTTGATATCGTAAATCAATTCACACGTCACAAAGATCGAATTTGATTGCCGTAAATCGGGAAATTCTGCGCGCAATATTGAAAGCTTGTTCACATTCACATTGCCGAATTCGATTCTCGACCGATTCAAACCAACGACATTTAAATTGGTGTCCGTTCCTCCTCCGATACCCAGTCAATATCGGAGGGTTGTAGTTGACCGTCTCAGTAAATTTTAGATCGCAAAGGTCCGAAAACTTGTGAATGTTATAATTCTCAATAAATCAAGGCTGGACGTTAATTCTGTAGAGAAATCTTCTTTACTATATCTATTAGTCGTCCGCCACCTGCTCCACTGTACAGTAAATTGTAGACCCTTTTGAATTCGAAATGATCCTAAGTGATGGTGATATCACAATGCAACTACGCTCTGGCTACAGCGTCTCATTCTGACAATCTCCACAACCTCGCAGATGCGCCTTGATTACAAACAACAAATCTGAGGAACGCAAACAGTTCGCCTAAATCTAGCCTATTCCAAATGGACCAAACTGACGCTGGTCTCGGCTACGCAACGATACACTCGGGGTATCGCGTCTATTTCTGACAACCTCGCCGATTACAAGCAACAAATCTTTAACGAACGCAAACAGTTCGTCTAAAATTAGAATTGTATTACATCGTGTCACGCCCCTCAACCCCGGTATCCGATACCTAAATATAAATCTTGCGAACGAAGTCCTTGTAAGCTTGGCTCTTTGGTTACGCTTCACTAACTCGCATCGTCGTAAGAAATATGCCTGAGATGCGTCTTTGTCGACGTTACATTTTCCCCGTAAAATTTATAGGATCTCAACTTCACATCCTTTCAACGTAGACTGTAGACTGTCTACTGTTACATATCGTTAAGACGATCAACAGATTTAACGCCCAGCCTTAGTTTATTGAGAATTACATACCATTCACAAGCGTCCGGAACTCCACCCTTGCTAATATAAGTATTTTACCCTATTTAAGTAAGAATATATACAGTGGAACCGATGGCGGACGATCAATAAATATCGTAAAGAAGATTCAACGTCAAGCCTTGGTGTATTGAGAATTAACACATTCACAAGCTTTCGGAGTCTGCTCCTACGCCAGGTGAACGGTATCTATTGATCGTCCGCCGTCGAGCCGTCCGACTATATTCTTCGATATTCTGTTGCACCGAACTTCCTTGTCCAAATATTTCCTGCAAAAGGTCTGTCTAGGGAGAAGATAAGAAATTTTGAACGCGCAGACGGCGAAGCGGCCTTCAGTTAGTCCGCCAAGTAGAGATCGAACGCATATCAATTTTAAAGTCTTTGGTCTGACTCGGTCGGGAATTGAACCTGTCGATCAGAAGGTGGACAAGCAGACCTCTTTCTCTCTCTCTATCTCTCTCTCTCTTTCTCTCTCTCTCGTACATCGATATTACGGCAGCATTGTAGCGATTGCGCAAGTGTTCTTGATGATATGATAGCGCAATCTGTACCGGGGCTCAACGGCTTGAGATCCTATCACCTCGTTCCACTAGCAGAGTGTAGCACAGCGTAATCAGTCCTTACAGCTAACGACACGACTTCACACAATATTTACAGTATATTCAGAAGTACAGTTGTAGTCAGTATGTAGTTCGTCAGTGTGTCGTCTAACATAAGACCATGCAGGCAATATATACAGAAACAATACAAGCTGAGTCTAGACAACCTCAGCAGATGACTATTAATCACATTATAACAAACAGGTCAGTAAGCATGAGAACCAGTCGTTTAGAGGTCTGGAAATTACTGATAAAGGGTAACCACTACCCCGTAACTAATGTGATTAAACCCATACGTGGCACAGTGTCGTAAGCGCCCAAAGTATCTAATACTTTCAGTTCTCGTAACTTCTAGTAACTGATTACGCATTTACTAAAACCACGGCTGGTAGTTAAGTCAAGACAAACATACCGCCACACTGTTTAAACACAGCCAACGTATCTCACTCTACCGAGGACCAGCACTTGAACGGAATACGCCCATTATTATCAACTAGCTTGCATGCATTGTAGCGATGGCGGTTCGTTCTGCGTCTCGGGGTTGGGTGACAAGTGCAGTGAAACTTACGAATAAGAATGTTTTAATCACTGGAGGTAATGTAGGTCTGGGTTATGAGACGGCGTTGGATTTGGCGAGACGAGACGCAAGAGTGATAATTGCATGCAGGGACGAGACAAAAGCAAACGCGGCGAAAACACAGGTACAGTACGTTTTAGCCAGAGATTTCTATAGCTGGATAAATGATACAGCAGTATCTTCGCACACGCATATTGCGAGGAATGTAGGGCTACTGTGCACACGCAAGACTATAGTTGGCTAGATAATACCTGTATATAGGCGTAGGCCTATACCACGCACACATGACTTGCACAATGCACGTGTATTGCGGGATAATGCAGGGGCCGCATTAGGCGTGCACTGAAGGCGCAATGCAATCAAGCGTTTGGTTTGCGATGTTGGGCTATATCACGCCCACGTGCATTGCGGGAGCCGGTGATGTCACGTCAATAGGTTGATTTGTTTCAGATCGAGAAGGAAACCGGATCGAAAAAAATCTTCACGCGAGCGTTGGATCTCTCCTCGTTTCAATCGATACGAGATTTCGCGGACGATTTCAACAAAACTGAGGACAAACTGGATATTCTAGTCAATAACGCAGGTAAGCGGATGACTCACAACTTCTTAACCTAAGGGCAATTAAAGGGCCAGACGATCAATTAGGCCTCAGAAAGTCAGTCTTCCAGTAGTAAAGGGGTCTCACCCAGCCTACCCCAATCAACGGACGATCAGTTAAGTCATAGAAAGTCGGTTTTCCAGTAAAGGGGACTCACCCAGGCTACCCCAATCAACGGACAATCAGTTAAGTAGTCATAGAAAGTCGGTTTTCCAGTAAAGTAGTGAACCCATTTGACCCAGTTCGTAATTTAAATGTTTTGGGATCAGGAATTATGAAACATCCGCAAGCAAAGACAGCGGACGGTTTCGAAATGCACTTCGGTGTCAATCATCTCGGCACCTTTCTCCTCACTAATTTATTATTGGACAAAATTAAGGTGAGAATCTGTTCGTGTTGGAAAAAATTTGGCGAGAAAGACCTTAAAATTGGCTTCTATCAGTCAGGAGCCAAGCGTCCCCTCTCCGCTGGCCGTCTAGCGAAGAAGTTACAAACAGACCTCCCATTTTTAACTGTCTGGTCTCCAGCATTAGTTGGTGAAGGCGGGAAGCGAGTCAACAAGTCAACCCGTCTGAAGCAGTCTCAGAATTTGAACCGAGGTTTCATGGCCGACGACCTACCATTACACCCCGGGACCAATTCCTCTCGCGATATGCGAGATATGTAATTTTTATGGCCTACTAAATTTGAGCCCACTAATTTTTGCATAGTGACCCAGATGGAAGGCCGTGAACTATATCACGCATGAGTCTGTGTAAATGCAGTAATAATCAAATAAACATTGTCCTTTCCTTTTTCGCAAATAAAATCGAATAGCCAGGTCGAATCTGTCGATCAAACTCTACTAGTGCATGGGATAGCCTACATGTCTGGCAAGCACTGTTCACGCAGGTCAAATTGGGACAAGGAGTCGCCGATATGCTTAGCCTAAGCGTGTGTAAATGCAGTTTCTTTTCTTGCAGGACACAGGCATCGGTAGGGTGGTCACAGTATCGTCATTAGCTCATTACCTTGGTCGGATGAAGTGGAGTGACTTGAATTGGGAGAATCGCCCCTATTCGTCAATGGGAGCTTACAACGCTAGCAAACTAATGAATATCTTGTTCACGAAAGAACTTGCTCGTCGTCTTGAAGGTAAGATTAGCCTTCTGATCGGGAGCTTCCGGGAAACGATGCGCTCATAGGGAGCCACGTGCTCACGGGAACCACGAGTTCATGGGAACACTGTCCTCGCGGGGAACCACATGCTTACGTGGAACCACGTGCTCGGAGGGAGCACTGTGCTCACGGAGAAACCACGAGTTTACGTGTTCATGGGGAACACTGTGCTCACGGGGGAACCACGAGTTTACGTGGAGATAATTGCTCATGGGGGACTACTGTGGGCGAACCACGTGCTTGCGTGGTATACTGTGCTCATGGGGAACACTGCGCTCACGGGGGAACCACGAGTTTACGTGGAGTCAAATGCTCACGGGGAACACTGTGCTCATCGGGAATACTGTGCTCATGGGGAACACTGTGCTCACGGGAACGCTTACAGAGTTTTTTTGTTTACAGGGACAGGAGTCACAGCAAATTGCGTTCACCCCGGCGTCGTTCGTACCAACTTGAACAGGAACACCGGGGACGACCAGAGTTTTTATGGAAGATTAACAGACTTCGTGTTCGGCCTGGATTTTGTTGCAATCGAACCTAAGCAGGGAGCCCAAGGACAGATTTACTTAACGATCGCACCGGAGCTGGAGAAAGTTACTGGCCAATATTTCAGGTAAGCCAAGGTGACTCAGAAGACATTCCTGGCTTAAGCGTGGTGTTCATACGCGTCTATTATAAGGTGACAAAAGACTCATCGGAGCACGGTTGTAAACATTTCCGTAGACGGAATAAATACCATCTTACAAACCGTCTATTCTAAGTTTTTATGGCACGGTTAATAGTTTAACAGCCGGAATAAAATTCAAATCAGGTTTAACAAGTGACGCCACTTTTTTGATGATTGCCGCACTCGACTAATTCGACCGTTTATTTTACAACAGTGGCTGCACGAGGTGGATTGTAAAGTGGAGTGCCGCTAGCAAAAACAACGCGAGGAAACTTTGGCAAATCAGTGAAGAACTCACAGGACTGAAATCTTAAAGACGCTAGATGGAACTAAAGAGTCGACAGGACCGCTAAATACCGATGACATCAATAAACCTTTTTTTTCACGAATTGTAGCATAGAATAAATCACCGCAGTTTGTTGTGAGTGATCTGAGCTATGGATCGGAAATATCGACACGCGTGCTAGACATTGACTTGACGCATATTACCTTAGTAGGGTTGCGCATAGGAAGACACATGCCCGGTCCCTACTAGTGACCTTGACGGTGTTATTGCAGTCACCATAAACGTTAGTAAACGCACGCATGGCCCTTAACAGCGATGACCCGGACTTGACGGCATATTGCATTCACCGTAAACGTTAGTATTATACGACGGACGACACGCTCGTCCACCAGACATTCCCACGTCGTAGCATCGACATTTATATTTAATGATATGGCGAAAGGTCAAGAGAGTGTTGTTTGACAGATAATTCAACAGCAATTATGAGGTAATTTCCGATTTTGGGCAGTCGATTATGATGAAACAGACGAGATGCGACACAGTGAACATCGTTCGAAGGACGGAAATAAATGCGAAGGGCACGGCGGGAAGCTCATGGCCTTGTTCACATTGGGCGCAAAACGTAACGCAAGGAACGAGAAACTGAGATTTAAGTCACGTGATCTCGTACATCAAGATTACGATAGCAAGGTTTTATGCTCTGACGTCACATCTTTTAAACTCACCGAGGGATTGCGTAAAAACGAGAGACGATCGACGTTAACGGTGAGGGTAGAATAAATATTTGAGCCAAGTGTGAACAAAGTCTCCCCAATGACTTGGCCCGGAATTTGCGTTCTTACGTCAGAACTTAATACAGGACCTTTAAAATCCGATGACGTCATCAAACATTTTTCCCGACAATTTTTTTCAATTTCAATGTGACGTCATCGATCGGCGCAACTGTAAAAACGAGGGACACTCAACTCCTGTGGTGAGCGCGGCAAGCGCCGATGGAACACACTCAGTGTGAATGACTCTGAAGTGCTTCCTGCTTGGTTAACGATTCTCGTTGGATCTAGGAAGGAACTTCCCGGCTTCACTTTGCAGCCACAGGTCATTCGACCTCAATTTCTTTATTTCGTGGCTCAAAATATCCCGTGTCGGTTTCATCGTCTGGTTCTGGGACCCATGACGGCGTCATGGATGTAAGGTCTGACCAGTCCAGTGCTTTGAATATCTTACAGTCACGAATATCTGTAAAAATGCACTCAATTGAACACTTGAAACCATTCACGAAGTCGACCATGCAATTTTGCTGAAGGCCGACAGTAGGAACCGCAATATTGAATCGAAGGCAATTTTCTAATGTGGCTCCATGGCACCACCTAGTGTTGACAATTTTTTAAAACGATTGTAAGTGTGACGTCATATAGGTACCAATTTTGACGTCATCCTGAGCCCTTGAATATACACAATCTGAGTGCTGGCTGCTTACCTTTAGAATCGGCTCTTTCGTCCGGATTTATATTCAAGAGCTTAAGAATGAGAGAAGTCGCTTCCTCTGACAACGATTCCTCTCCTTCCGGCCATTCCAGATCTAAAAGCAAATAGAAAGGGATGTGTCACGTCACGATCGAGTTGCAACGATCGTCTATGACGTCATAGCAGCGGTAAATATAGTTTGCAAAGTCACATTTGTGTTTCGTCAATCGTCTATGACGTCACCGTGAATGTGGTGCTGTGACGACACAATCGTGCTTTTACCGATCTTCTATGACGTCACACGCGAAGGATTATTACGTCACCTCTTTTCAAAATGTTGTCAAATATTTTGGCGACGGTCGAGTCGTTGAAGGGAGCGATTCCAACGAGAAATTCGTAGAAACAGACGCCGAGCGCCCACCAATCGACGGCTTTCCCGTGTGGCTTATGAAGAAGAAGTTCTGGAGCGAGGTAGTCTGGTGTGCCTGGAAAATAGAGCAGTCTTCATGATAGTCCATCAGGGTGGATTCCGGGGTATGTGTGTGTGTGTGTGTGTGTCTAAGCTTCAAGGGGGACGAATGAGTCCAAAGGTAGTTTGAATGGGTGTCTGGGAATGTGGGGTTCAAAGTTGTAATCGAGTTGCGTCTTACCCCAAACCTTGGATTCTGCGGTCATTTGTCTTCGTTTCACACTTTTCGGGGTTCGGAGCGGAGTAGATTTTGGAGTTACAGATCGTAACGGTGTTCGTGGAACGTTCTTCGGAGTATTTGAGAGAATTCGATTAGATGATAGATTTCCAGCAGTACGTGTCATGCTCTAAAAATTGGTGCACAGTTTGGTTAATTGAATAAGTTGTCGAATTGAATCATAAGGTCCTAAAGTAATTGAGCCTAAAATAGGCTTGAATCTGAGAAAAAATCAGCCACTAGGTGGCGTGAGCGCAGTGCAGCAAGCAAAGCAAATATTCCGACGTCCAGATCCAAGAATACTAAAACTCGGGGCAACCCAATGACCAAGAGGGGTCAAAGGTAAGAAAAGTTACTCACCTTAGGACCAGGAGTACAGAAGCCGAGAGCTGCGTAAGGGGGTACATGTCCTGACGTCATCAATGAGAGAGGGAATCCTCCTTCACTGAATGTGCTCCTGCTGGGGGTGTGAGCGAGGCGAGACGCTGAAAACGACGGCGACGCGATTGTTTTTAGTTTCGTCCGAAACCTTTTCCGTTCAAAAATGACGTCATCATCGGCAAAAGTCACAGAAACTCGATTGCACCGTTTCGCTTGATTAACCGCGGTTGTCATAGCAACCGGGTCACGTGAAAGAAAGTCTTTTTGTTCCGGAGAAGTCGTCACGTTGCTCGGCGACTTTAATGACGTCACAATAGGTGGCTTTTCAGGCGGTGTAGTTGATAATTCGCTATTTTCCCGTTGTGACATCACAGTGAAATGTGCAGGTTGGTAAATAGGAGATAACGAAGTCGGCAGTTCGTTCGGTGACGTCACAATCGACAACCGGTCTTGCGGAACAGGTGACGGCTGCTTTGGCGATATTTCGATCGATGAATGTTCCCGTGGCAACGATGAAATTTCGCTTGCGAACGGCGACGTTTTCGATCCGTCTTGATGTATCGGGGACAGCTGCGGGGCGTGCTGCGGGGTTCCTCTCCCACGGTGCTGGATAGGGGATACTTGAAGATGCGGGACAGGTCGGTTCCCGCTACACTGTGGAACAATGAGAGACGAATTCAACGCTTCATCGACTTTGGACATTGATCTGAACAATATATTCACACAAAAAATATTAATATTTCATAATGATTATCAATAGATATCATAAAGAAGATCGGCCACAGATTTAAGGTATAGCATTGGTTTGAGAATTATAACATTAGTGGTGAATCATTCAATTACAATATGGCAAAAAATATAGTGGAGCCGATGGCGGACGATCAATAGATATCGTAAAGAAGATTCTCCACAGATTTAACGTCCAGCCTTGGTTTATTGAGAATTAGAACATTCACAAGCTTTTGGAGCTCCGCTCCTTACTCAAGTAGGGTAGGACTTATAATGGATTCTACATTTTCGTGAGAGATTCTCATGAATATCCGTAACGTTAAAGGGAACCGAGTCTCACCGTGACGATTCGAGATGCGCAATTCCACTTTCAATGCTCACTTGTCGTCTTGATTCATCGTACGAGGAAAATCGACTGAAATAAACAACGCCAGGTCAAAAATCTGCCCGGGTATCGAAAAATGAATATTGTCGCAATCTAAAATATAACATTTAGACCGTGAAAGCGCTCGGCATGAATATTATTATCATTGTCAGTGGTACGAAAAATAGTGGAGCCGATGGCGGACGATCCAAATAGTAATAAATATAATAAGTCACTACAGATTTAACGTCCAGTCCAGTTTATTGGAATCTAATTAGATAAGGGGACAAGCAGGCCTAGTAATGAGTGATTCGAAAGAGCTGCCATTCACGGGGACAGTTATCAATATCGATATCGTACCTTCCATAGAAAGAACCTCCGTCGTCTGGGTTGCCACGGATGATCTCGATCGATGAATTGACGCTCTGAAACGGAGTAGAGTGAACCGGACGTTGACTTGCTTCTTCTGGAAATAGAAAAGCAACTGACGTACAAGCTATCAGAGAGAGAAGTCGAGTCGACTGGCATCCTCCCCGAAAGAACCACAACCGACATGCTGTGGGGACAGTAAAGAAATGGCGATGAGAGATGGTCAAGAGAGAGAGAGAGAGAGAGAGAAGTCGATCTATGCAGAGGAGACACTCTTCACTACAACAAATATTCCCAAGAGATGGTCAAGAGAGAGAGAGAGAGAAGTCCATCTCTCAGACCTTCATACAAAAATATCCCAAAGAGAAGAGAGAGAGAGAGAGAGAGAAGTCGATCTATGCAGAGGAGACACTCTTCACTACAACAAATATTCCCAAGAGATGGTCAAGAGAGAGAGAGAGAGAGAGGGAGAGAGAGAAAGCATGTCAAATACCTGTGTAAGATGAAAATGGTATTCCGTGGGTCGATGTTGCAGTGTGTGATTCGTCCATATCCAAGCCATCTGCAAAACCAACAAGTCTTTCAGCCAGCAAAGTATGAGACGCCAGGCGACAGGCGACATCAGTTGGGCAGATCAAATTATTTTTGATTTTGAATACGAATTGAATAATTTTTTCAAATCGAGCATTGAGAAGAGGCCGAGCAAGGAGTGTGTGAGAGAGAATGAGGAAGTGAGCGTCGCAAAAAAGAGTTTTTACCTAAAATATTTGACATCCACTAGGTAGTGGTAGTAAGCCCAATTAGAAATTTGGGGTCGAATCGAATCAATTCTGAATATTCGATTCCCTAGACATCAGCAATGCTCTGTAGAGTAGTGCGGTTGTACTCACGACGTTGTATTTTATGTTTCACCCTACTAAGGTAATAATAAGCTGCGTTAATATTTAGTACGTGACGATACTTCTGGATCACTATCTTGGTAGAAATTCTTTAATTTGACTTGGGCGGTCAGGAAAAAAAAAGCCATACACCCCACTTCAACATCAAACCCGGGACCTTCCAATCAAAAGGCAGACAGTCTAATCATTTGGCTAACTGGCGCGAGAGCTGTCTTAAGCAATAAATCGATTACCTTTGTAGAATTTCTTTAATTTGACTTACAGTATGTGGTCAGGAAAGAAACGCCACTTCAACATCTTACCTTTTCCATCCGATCCTTTGTCAGAAGACTTATCCCCGAAAGACAACTCCTCCAGGTTTGAACTGATGTCCGAAATGGATTGAGCGGAGACCACATCGCCTTCTGCGCAAACATTTGTTTTTGTTTGAGATTTATAGCATTTTCTAAGCCATACAGGCAAGGATGGATAGATCGGATAATAAGAAACTTGTAGCTGTTTTTATGTTACCCTGACAGCACGCCATGAAGTCGTAGACATGACTTCACATTTGGCTAGTGGCGTCTCTGCATGTTCCTGACGGTTGATAATATATTTTTGATCAAATTTTATCGAATAAGGTTAATAAGTAGGTCATTCGCGTCTATTCGGTATTCGATTTTGCCCATCCCTATAACTGACCTGAGCTTAGTGGATACAACATACCTGAACTGGTTGGAGAGGGACGGGTGGCGTGGCAGGGTGAGCTACGTCGTGGTATCGTGTACGATTCATCGCTTTTGTTTGTTGAGTCACAATTACTTTGTGACAAGGGTGATTTTTTCTGTTTTCCGATGGAGATTCTAGAAACCTGGGCAGTGAGTCCAGTGTGGCCACTAGATGGCAGTATTCGACGTCGTTTCGTAAGAGGGATATCTTGTCGCGACGATACTATAAGAGAAAGGAATGTTTCACGGATTCGGAAGATATAGCGCCACTTAGTGGCTGTCATTTTCGGTTCCATCGGCCGTAACAGTATGCTACACACCAGGGGGAAACCAAGAGCTAAATCCATACATCCTCAGTGGGTGTTGTTTCATCATTCTTACAAATAATGACGTCAACGCATGCAGCGAAAAAAAATAGGCCTCACTGTAGTCGGATAAAACTGGGAGGAAGTGATTCGATTCGATTAACACTACTTACACTTACATCTATTCCTGGCAAAGAGACACGGTCGATCCTTTCCAGGAGGGGGCGACGTTGAGTTACTTTTGAACACTAGATGTCGCTTATTCTGAAAAAATAAAGCAAGTTAACAGGAACGTTCTAACACAGGCCCACAGTGGTAGGTACTGCAGAGTGTCAGCGAATGTGCTCGGTGAATTGTATGCATTACAGGCCGTAAATAAGGGGTCGGCAAACTGTGGCCCGCGGGCCAAATCCGGCCCGTGCCCGTCATTATGTTATGGCCCGCGAACAACTGCGAATAAAAACAGATCGTACGTACAATTCGTTATAACTCCACCGTTGCGTTACGTATGCGTGTATAGACGGCTTTAGTACGGCAAGCAAGTTGGCAACAATGTGTATAATTGGCCCATTAGTGCAAGAAGTTTGCTGACATATGCCGTAAATACACAGGCCCACAGTGGTAGATAATGTACATTATCATAAAAGAGAGAGAGAGAGAGAGTGAAAGAAGTTTATTACGATTGAGAAAGTTAAAAAAATATCCCGAAATGTCAAACAGTACCGACCATCAGGCCATCGAGTCAGACAGACGTCTGTCACCTGTCATTGGAGTTTGGTATTATTAGGTCATAATTACCTCTTTATTTTCATCTCCAGAGCTCCCATCCGAGAGATAGCGACCGACCTTAGACCTGAACGAGTGGTTTCGTCCGTAATCTGAATCAAACGGATTCTTTTCAGCCAAACGAGACGATAACTTTGATTTCAGAGGATCTGCAGACAAATAAATAAATAAAATAAATAAAAATATTTAAGAGCGAGAGTGACTAGGGACGGACTCATTTAGAACCGATTCAAAGACAATTCAAAATCGGGTTCATGGCACCATCTAGTGTTTGACAACATTTTTTGTTGAAGTCGAACGGACTAAGAATTTGGGACATTTGGGCGTGGCTCGAAAAGAAAAAAAAAGTAGATCGGTTTCTCATAATGGATGACAGGGGGCAGAATGGACCGGGCCGTCTTGTGGGAAATGGGTTTAGGGAACAAAAAGGTAGGAAAACTGGGACATGGAAATATACCCTGCTTACGTAAAGTCAATTATTTACGCGCTGTGGAAAACCGGGCAGTATGGACCTATATAGGACTGGACTTCTATGCTGATTATGTAGCCTAGGAAAAGTCATACCTGTGGTCTGCCTATTTGCATTGTACCATGGATGATCTGTTAACAGAGTTCGAAGGTCACGAATGCTGGTTCCAGTCGATGAGTCGGCTGTTGAAGGAAAATTGCAAACTGCAGGCTACGTGCTAGAACTAGTGGGCTTATCACGATGGAAAAAGTCTCAAACACCAGGTGGCACCACAGATCCTGATTCGAAACTGCTCTCGAATTGAAGGGAATTTTGAATTGGGACCTTTGGCGTCACCTAGTGTTCTACAATTTTTTTATTGATTATAAGCCCATTTTAGACTCCATCGACTGCAATGGTTTGCTTGCTACACACTAGGCCGATTCTTATTTGGAATCACAAATGTTTCCTCCACACGGTGGCGTCCTACCTCGTTCTCTTGCAATTCCTCCACACGGTGGCGTCTCAAATATATCATTATCGTTGACAAGATTTGCAGACGGCGGCGTCACGTTCTCTGGAGAGGAATTACGGCCTGGAGACAGCGATCTCTAAAGTGGAACAGAAGATTGCTGGAACAAAATGGTATTACTAGGAGGTAGGGATGGGCAACTCGAATTGAATATTTGTAATCGATTTGACCGCGATTTTTAAACCGGGCTTATTACCGCCACCTAGCAGTGGTCATATCTTTTAGGTAAAAACTCTGCAACACCCACTTCCTCATTCTCTCTCACACACTCCTTGGCCGCATGCCGCACTGGGTAGGAGACCCGGTTTGTGAAGGATTCTTCTTCAGGCCTTTGTTTTCTCTTTCGGACTAGATGTCAGGGCAGTCACCATCTGGCGGCCTCGTCAATTGCTTGGAATTTGGCAACTGACTGAAACGCGTTATTCCAAGACCCTTACCTTCCTGTTTAGAACCATCAGAGGGCTGCCGGTCGCTGGAGCGTGACATGTATTTTCATCCGGTGATTTACGAGTTTCAAGAGCTCGCTTTGTTCGTATTTTTGGACTCGTCAACGTCGGAGAATTACTCTGGAAAGTAAGGATACAGTTTAGACGATGATCTGTTACAGGAAAGCTACCTAACCTATTAAGACATTTGACTTGCGTACAGGCCACAACATACGAAAAAGAAAAGCTGTTTACAAAATGAAATCTTGAGATGAGTGACATCACTTGTCCTGGCGTTCGAAAATGTTCCGGATTCTTTGTCTCAACTGTCGGTGTTCGAACGATATCTGACGAATTCAAGTCTGTCAAATAGGAGAGAAAATTTAGCGATGAAACACTGTCCAGCCATAGCAGGAAAACAAACGGAACGAGGTAAAAATTTCATTTCAAAATTAAGCGGAGATTAAGTCAGGATAATCAGACATCAAGTTGGGGTTAATCGGTGATTAAGTCATGACTAATCACAGATTAAATCAGGGTAAACAGTGATTAAATCAGGGTTAATCTGCAGTTAAGTCACAGGAACAGTTTTTGTCTGGTACTACAATTTGAAGGCATGCAGGCTTACCTCTATCAAGTGCTACAGATGCGAGCCCAAAGTCGGTCAATTTTACATGGCCGTCCTTTGTGATGAGCATATTGTCCGGTTTCAGGTCTCTGCAAGAATAAAATGCTGGCTTCATTCCTTAGGATGGGTTCATCAAATTGAATATTCAGATTCGTTGGCTGTTTTTGAATCGCGATCCATAGCACCACCTAGTGATTGACAGTGATGGTGGTGCGGCATTTCGCGATGCAATCGCACGCTCGCAGTAAGCTATTTGACTAACCTATGTATAATCCCATGGCTGTGAAGGTACTCCAACGCGACCGCGACTTCAGCGATGTAGAGAACAGCCATTTCCTCAGCAAAGTATCCGGCGACGTGAAGTAAACTTTTAATATCTCCTCCGATCACATATTCCATAATCTGCAGGGAGAGAGAGAGAGAGAGAGAAAGGCTAGTTTAGATATTTCTTGTACAATTATGTCTACCTGAAAGGGAGGGGGGGGCGTCTGACTCACCGTCAGACTGCATTTGATGGCTGAACTTGATGAGAACTAGGGCGCGAAAGAATTCCCGTCCGCCCAAATTTCACATAGCCCGCACATATTTTACGCCCAATTCACCTACAATAGACAGACTGCTCAAACCATGCATTTTCCCATTCCCACCATCTCTCGCAACATTCAGTTGAAAATATCTCACGCATTCACTGGCAGCGAAATGCAGACTTGACTCACAGTGCATATAATGAAGAAATATATCTGTCTCTTTCAATATTCTGTGTCACCAAGTACTGGCCTCTCTCATTCTTCAACTTACCAAATAAATATCTTCAGGTGTCTCCAATGAATAGTATAGACGAACAATAAACGGACTTTTACTGAGCGCGAGAGCGTTTCTTTCACAAACTACATTTTTCGTCATATTTTTACGAACCATGTTGCTCTTTTTCATCACCTAGACAATAAATCAACAACAATTTGTAGTTTAAAAAAGAGAGAGAGAGGCTGTGCGCTCTGGCCACTGTCCAGTATATATAAAATTAGACCTAACAGTAACAACAAAATTCAGTTTACACAGTGGCCAGTCATACTGGGCAACTACTGTGTAAACTGAATTGGGTTGTTGGATATAATCTTACACGCAAAAAGCCGTACAAATGCCGATTTTTCCAAACCATTTAGCTGTTATTTCCACACAAATTTTCAGCCTGCTACACGGAAATCGTTCCAAAAATACCCCATTGTTTGCATACTGGTAGAATATAAAGAGTCAGAGAGCAGCTACTTCCGATAATACGAGCGTTCCACATTTTTTGTGCGGAATTTCGAGGGTCAGGTGTGGCGTTCCGTGCGGATCTGCCAAGCTTTACATACCAACCCGCATCAAATACTAACCGCGTATGCCTGAGCTTAATTTAGCACAAATCTATGGCTATATTTACCAAAATAATAGATAAAAAATGACTATTAAAACAGAAAATCTACCGTACCTTGATTGCATATAACTTCTTGTCAGTCTTTCTCTTTCCAAGGAACACGCAACCGAATGCACCTTGAGAAATCGGCTTTAAAATAACAAAATCATTCACATCTGGAGGTTTTGGAACAGTCGCCTCCATTCCTGTTGGTATTTCCGATTGAATCATTTGAAGGCGTTTAGAATGATTGCGGCTTAGCCGCGGATAAATACTGTACCGTAACTTATGCTGAACTAATATTAAACAGAATCGGTATAAGTATTAGCGTTAGAAACCTATTAATACGTGCAAAAAGTAGGCATATTTTACACTAATACACAGACCATCTAATTCTAAACGAAAGCGAACGTGACTAATGCAGCCAAAGCTCCGTTTGAAGCTCCCGCTCGAGTCCACCTACAATTTACGTGGGTGATCACTAGACCGGAACGAGGTCGACTTTGTTTACGTCACCTGTCGTCCGCTCTTGGTACATCAGAGGAAGAGTGGATGTGATTTAGAAAATCATGGAAAACGCAGAACTTACTAGCTCGTCAGCCATATTGCGGATTTCGGGACGGATCGTACGGCCCGAATCAAGTGCTCACAATCTTACCAACCCGTTGCCTGAGTCGCGCCTGCTGCTGCCACCTACTGTTAAGGAAGACATGGCTACCTGTTTGGTTACTCAGTTAAGTGCAAATCAATGGTCAATTTTATGGCTGCCAAAGCCGGAAGGCTGGAACGCGTCATACGATTAAAATACTGGAATCTGATTCCCTGCTAGGCGTTGGCTCATATCAGCGTCTGAAGGACAAAACGATTGGAGCTTATATCTCCACGAACACGTCTGGCAATTTCTTGCAACACTGATGTCGGAAAAGCACCGTTTTGAACAAATTTCCACAAAAATTCTCTGCATGAATATACATTCTTTGCACAAAAAATACCAAAATAATCCATCCAGCAATAGACACGGACACCAAATAAAATAGAACACATACAGACTCCCTCTAGTGACAAAAATCTGAAAGTTATCATCCACATACACACAGAGTCGACAAATAGTCTTCGTCCGATAGTCAAGAAGACTGGGGTGTCAAAAAGGCTAGGAAATACTTGCTATTTTGAATTAATGCAATTTTCAACTGCTTAAGTAATGTAGATCATGTGAATACTCATAACAAATTATATTGATATTTGCGATTTATAGTTCGGATCACTGTCACAACTCTGTATCAAGGATATTGACCATTAATCAATATTTGTAGTACTTTTTGATAATTAGTCTAGAGAGTCAAGTATCTGTTGCTCTCTAGAAGAAATAAGTAGTGCAAGTCCTTGTTAACGTGAAAGAACAGATATTCTCCTGACATGAAACACTTCCACGCAGGTTCAACTTCAAATACAGGAAAAATGTGTGGAGCTGAAAGTGTGCAATCCAAATAGCAATAGATAGAATAAGTCACCACAGATTTACCATCTAATCCAGTCTATTTGAATATAATTCACCAGCTTTCAAAGTTCCACCCTACTGTAGTAATAGATCAAAATCAGTCACCACAGATTCAACGTCTAGTTTATTGGAATCATCCATCATTTTATCTTCACTGCGGTGACGTTAAATCTGTGGTGACTTATTCTTTTTATCTACTTGCATAAGACAAGGAAATTGTATGGAGGGGGCGTGTTTCAGGGGGTTCTGGTTTAGGGAAAATAATTTTCCAGACACGACATGAAATCACACACATACACACAAATAACATTTCGTAAGTTATGCCTGCATTCTTGGTGTGAGGGTTTGCACGAACACGGTACAAATTTCCTCGGAAAGATACGGCATTCAACTATTAGTAGTCGATATTCTGCATTCGTGAGACAGTTAATCGGTAGATAATCTCTAAACGTATCATATGGAAACATATATTTTCTGCATTGCACTCCCTTATTCGACAGAACCCATAAATTTATTGAGAGGTCAATTCTGAGTGACCAAAAAATTGTATACGGCTGGGTCAAATTTCAATATAATTATATTTTATACATGAAGCATTATTTTGAATTTGAAGGCCCAAAGATTAACAGGGGGCTAGTTTCAAGACACCCAATATCGAGAGGGCAATATATTTTGGAATTTCGATTTTCACTTTCAAGAACTTAACTTTATCCATGGCCAAAAAATACTCGAAAATTTGGAGGATGTGAAAAATCTCGATAAATAATTTTTCAATTTCAATTAATATTTTGAGTTTGAGGATCAAAAAACTTACAAGGGGCAAATTATAAGGCACCCGAGGAGAAGGACAAGAATTCTGGTTCTTCTAGAAGGTGATGACCCAAATTTCTTGGAGCAGCCCTGACCACCACAGACACACAAAAGAGTTTGATAAGATTATCTAAAAATGAATACGCTTTAAATTGCACGTCATTCTTTCTTTTTTTCTTCCGTTTCCTTTTTCTCTGCATTTTCAGTTTCGTCCTTGTATCTGAAACGGAACAGAAGATTTCATGACTTGTTCAAGAAAGCCATACGAAAGAAGAATGATAGGCTACACATACAAAGCAGCGGTGTGTGTGTGTGTGTGGTGTGTCACCAGTGTCTGTTTAGATACTATTCATGCAGCAACAACTTTCCTCGCATCTACATTCTGACGTCTAGTCAGAGAAAAGAGAGAGAGAGAGAGAGAGAGAGAGAGAGAGAGAGAGAGAGAGAGAGAGAGAGAGAGAGAGAGAGAGAGAGAGAGAGAGAGAGAGAGAGAGAGAGAGAGAGAGAGAGAGAGAGACTCGCCTGAGAGTGTCTAGAAGAAACACTAACATCTAAAAATACACCCAGTACTCACTTTAACATAGTGTCCAAGTCGCCATTGACGAGTGCAGTGAGGAGGGGGACTCCCAAGCAAGACGGTACAAGGTAGAGGAGAGCAGGCTGCGGGTGCTGGAACACAATCATGACTGCCATTGTCGCAATGAGTCCGAGGATGTATGCAATAAATCCAGAGTAGAAATATGTGCGTTTGTTGCGTTTCAAACTGCAAGAAAAATAGGGAATTTTCCAATAGTTTCTTTAAATAATGCACTAAGGGTGAGATCCCTGAGATCCCTAAGGGTGGTGATCACAAAGACATGCCTGGCTTGAGGCTAATCATGGCGACCTGACCACTGACCTGTTATCAAATCGTAGCAAGAGGGCGATAAAGATCCCTGGTATAACGATATCTCCGAGTCCGAGCATTGCAAAATTCTTTCCGAAGACGCCGTTGATGAGAAAGTCTTGTGGAAAGATAACTGAAAAATTGCATTATGGGTAACAAAGTAAACTAGCAGCATACCTAGAAAGAGCAGAAGCCAAAAATTTGCATTATGGGTAAGACAAGAGGTCACAGGTCACAGGTCACAGCACAGCTGATATCGTATGAAAGAACAGAACACTGTTTATTTTGATCCTTGTTTGATGATTGCTGCTTTTACACAGACTCACACACAAACTAGCTCGAGCTACTGAAGAATACAGGAATAGTACGTGGGCATGTCCAATGAAATTTAATGAAATTTGAAAAATGAAATGAAATTTAAGCGACCAGGACAATTAACATCTCCTTAACTGTCCCTACCATGAAAGTGGATGGGGGAGGGGCAGAAACTCACCTTTGATTGGTGCATTGAAGTTTTTGGCGACGGAGATCATCACATTAGTTCCAAACACCCAGAATATATCATAAAAGAATAAACCTGAAAATATATTTTAAAAAAATTTAGACTTACGATACTTATTCTATATATTACCATAGTAGGGTAGAGCTCCGAAAGCTGGTGAACTATAATTCCAATTAACTGGACTGGACATTAAATCTGTGGTGACTTATTCTATCTAGATTCAGAAATTGGCAAGTCTGGCAAAGATTACGGATTACATAATTTTTTTAGTGACGCACGAGTTAAAAAGTTAGCCTGGCCTGTGAGCTTTTCGCTACGCGTCGATGAAACTGTGATCATTTAGCTTACCTGTGAGAAGGATGCATCCTGTTCCGACGCTATTCAGCTGTAACAGTTCCACTCCGTTGAGCGCAAATGCAAGTCCAAGTACATTGTTGGCAATCCAGTGCTTAAAATGAGAAAATCATTTGCATTAAGTAGTGTAACCACTGATATCGATTCTTTCAATGAAAAATAGTGGAGCCGATGGCGGACGATTCAAATTGTAATCCATCTTCCCCTGATGAAGGAGCAGAGCTCCGAAAGCTTGTGCATTATATTCCAATAAACTGGACTGGACGTTAAATCTGTGGTGACTTATTATATTTATTACTACTGTCAATACGATAATAATCGGTCGTAACTTATGACTGACGGGTGGTACCAATAATCGCAAAAATACAAGTATTGGTCTCAATAAAAATCAGCCGATTAACGCCTTTTGGCCAGTTATCAGCAGATTATCGAGGCCAAAATCTAATATCAACTTCCTAACTCGAGTATCGACCGATGCCAATAATAGCAAAAATGCTAAATCATGCCTCAATATATCTGTCAACCCCAAGCGAGCACCAGTTATCGTCCCAAATATCAATTGTACCATGAATTGTACCATTTTGCGCATTGCCCACAATCAATTGGGACTTATTCGGAGGTTCCTGAGGACCCATGAATATTCAAAAGTCAGAACTTACTTTCTTCAGAGTGTACCAGAGCGTGATCGCAACACAAACTCCGATCCCGACGAGGTCACGGCGATCAAATTTGTAGTTCAACAACTCTGTAATTATAAATACAATACGATAGGCCTATTGTAAAGCGGCCCCAGACCAGATGTCGGGACGGGCTGCAGTTTCTGGACAACTACATTACATGGGTGGACTTTAAACTTTGCTGCAACATCACACACCATAAGATACAATAATAAATGTGTGTGTGTGTGTGGGGGGCAGTTAGGATCATTGCATATGAAACCAAGGTTAGCTTATTATACCGGTGGTCAGTGTAGATCGAATTTAGCCCGTAGGCCGTGGTTTGTGGATAACTGCAATGTAGGGGCTGGACGTTCGATTTATCCAGAGCAGATGGAACAAACCTTCAGGGCTTTCATTTTCTCCTTCCGTGAGCTGGAGATGATACGATGAATTCGGGAACGCCGCTGGTAGACAAGACGCGATGAACGGCCTAAAACAGATCACATTGTTAGATCACAATATTTAATTCAGCTATGTTCCTGCTGCACCTTCCGCAATTGTACTGGGCTTGGGACCGACTCCGTGTTCTGGCTATTTCTCATTCAGGCTCAGGTATACAAATCGCTTATGATTCGACAATGTCCTGTTTCAACACTTCCATTAGCAGAGACTGGAAACCTGCCATGGCGGAGGGATCGTTGCAAGATACGCTACTAGAAGTAGGAATGGGCAGATTGAATAATTTTTGATTTCGAATACGAATCGAATAATTTTTTTGAATCGAATCAGACCCTTTTCATAAAGAAAAAAATGGGAAATATTAGGTGAAGAGCATTGAGAAGAGGCCGAACAAGGAGTGTGGGAGAGAGAATGCGGAAGTGAGCGTCTCGGAAAAGAGTTTTTACCTAAAAGATTTGACGTCAGCTAGGTGGTGGTAGTAAGCCTGATGATTTGAATTTTTGGGTCGAATCGATTAGAGTTGGCTATCCCCAACTAGAAGGTACCCAGCTTACTGAAAGCGGGAAATTATTTCTGCTGTATTTCTGTGCAAGAGACTTACCGAAGAACATGTGCAGTTGCAAACACCCCAAGAACACAGAAATAAACTCCTATCAAAATATTGATGTATTCTTTGGAAAAGATCTGAAAATAAAACCACATGATCTGCAATCAGGGCTCTGGCCAGGGGTTAGGTTTTCATCATGTCTAGTAGAAATCATTTATCATTCATGGCTTTGCAATTTTGTCAGTTAGCCAAGGAGGCGTATTATTTCAAATCAGCCTCGAAAATTGGTCAATAATTGCCCCAAACCCATCATTTTTTGTTAATCCGCATCGGCCATCAGTCAGGCAAGTGGGACGATTTTCGGGTTTCAATAAATCAATGCTGGTCAATCTTGAATGATACCGAGTCCAACTCTGGCCTGTCCTTTGAAAATAATAGATCAAGTCACCTACTTGGAAAAATACATAAATTCCAAAAAGTAATCCGCTTGCAACGATAGGAAATCTTGCAGCGTCACTCCCAGTGATCGTGTCAGGCTTCTCTCCAGTTTCCTATCAAAAAAAAATAGTAAGGATTGACGTGAACGCATTGGCGTGCTCTACGAATCGGACAAATTCTGAGGTCTCACCTTTTGTTTATCTTGATGTTGGACAGATCTGAAAGATCCGTAGAAAATTGGAAGGAGCGCCATCAGGACAAGACTTACGTATGCAACTGCCTGAAAAGATACGAAAGACTACCACCACCGGATTTTCCATAAAAAAAAACGGGAGCAAGCTTAGTATGAGTTATCTTGCACTTCAAGTCTGCAACCTCCAGTTCTATAGTCTATAGCTCTACAATGATCTGGGATAGATATATACCAGTAGCTCGTCAAATTAATGTACTAATGCCTCAGTGTTGTTGACTCGCCTATTCTCTCGACTTCTCCAACCAACCTGTTGAATTTTATTAAGGGAGGGTATTAGTGGCCGGACTCGGCCCATCTCCTTCTTACTGGCCTTTTTGATCTTTTTCTGTTTTTCTGCCGCTCTTGGGCTGAAATGTGTGAGCCGCTCGGCTTGTGAATAAATATACAATACAATAAATCTATATATAATCATATCACAAGGTTATTCGCTTAGTGACAAATATGAGGCCGTCTTTCTCTCTCACACTAATATTTTTGGGGGTATTGGCTGGAAAGCCTCCAATTATCGATACTGATGCTGTTGCGTCTTGCCCCAGCCCCCATAACCTTAGAAAAATTCAGTTTATCAAGACCAGTAGAGGGAGGTTACTGTCGTCTGCGCTGTAGAATTTCATTACCTGTCCTTCAGGAGTGGCGGGCACTTTAGCCGTGACATTCTGTGAGTCTCCAATTGTTTCATTTACAAAATCTGTCAAAGCTTGCGAGACTTTTTCTGCAACAGAGTCTGCAGTTTGCGTTTCTTCAGCCATTCTCCAAGCAATTCACGTATAGTTCAGTTAAACCAATAAGTTACAGACAGGATATAGAAACTGGGATGAAGAAGCGTAAATTTGAAGGAGTTAATGATGACCGAATGAACTCTATCCTTCAAAATGGAAATTTATTGGTGCCACTAATCGACGGACCAAGCGGACAGAGCTGAATTAGCAATATTAAAGGTTGACCCAGCCGACTTGGGGTTGATAAAAAGTTTTGTAGGGACGCGAAAACTATCAACTGGTATAGGCTATTCTAAATACCCAGGGTCAGGGATCCATTCGCTTTCCGTCGGACGGCGGACTCGCGGACCACACGTCGCTCACTCCACGTGAATTATACTACAACCAGGCCATAACTTTATCAGTAACTCCTTTGAAATACATTCGAGGGCGACAAGTCTTCGGTCCGCTGTTTAGTATCGCTAATTCGGCGTGGCCCGTACGATATCGCCTGAAGACAGCAGCAGCTCAAATGCCTTGTGTCGCCTTAATACGGGATATTGGTAGAAAAATAGACCCTAGTTTACTCCAAGCATAAGTGAAGCCTTACGCAGTCCAGCATAGTCTTGAAACAAGGACAGAAATCACACTGAAGCAGCAGCTTGGGTGGCCGCAGCGCAACATCTGTTCAGTACTTCCGATCAACGTGTCCTGTCAACTCCGGTTGCAACAACTCCGGATTAATGAAGTAACTATATCATAGAGAATACTGAAGAGTGGAGTGGAGCGGACGATTGTCAAGAAGATCACCACAGATTTAACGGTCATCCTTAGTTTATTGAGAATTAGAACATTCACAAGCTTTATGAGCTCCGCTACTTCTACTTAGAGTCTCTATAATGCGACTCATGCAGAAGAGCTAGCTAGGAAAGGTAATACGTCTGCTGGCGCGATTACCGTAAAAGCCTACCACAGGAAGTAGAAAAAAGCTCTTTCGTTAGATGTCAGCGACGAGCACTTCCTATCCGATTCGAAAGAAAGACAGACAAGTCAGTTAATAACTTGATGAATTTATTGCAATGGGGAAGGAATATTAAAAACGTATTTGCAACAACAGTTTGATAGTCATGGCGGCTGTGTGGGTGTGAAATATATCTTGGAATCGGCCACTGTTGCGTCATACTCCAAACGTTACGCTTGATTAAATCCGTATTCTGAAGGCACTGAAACAGAAAACAACAGTGAGGTGGCGTGTTAAAATTACTGGTGACATTTTTTCCTGTATCTAATCGCCCGCTATCTTTTCTAAAAGCCTACTTAAACTGCGGCTTGACGTTATTTTTTCCATGTCGAATCGTTCTCTATCGGCTTACACGACTTACTTTGTGAAGTCAGGTGACTTGGACATGACATGTTCAAACTCTCCGACCGACAACTGCCCGTCGCCATCCAAGTCGGCCTCGTCCATTATCTGAAATCACGCCATAAATTAAAATAAACTGAATATTCGGATGAAGGGAATTTTTTTTTCACAAAATTCAGTAAAGGGTAGTCAAGAAAACTGTAGCGAAAAAGTAACAATCTAATTGAGCACGACATACCCCAAAAATTGCTAATTTTGGGGTTGCAACCTTTCTTGATAGGCCAGCAGCCTCCAGAAATCTGTTTTATGGCTTAAAAAATGATGCAAACTTCATTATAATAAGTGGTGACGCTGTCTTATCCACGTTACCGGATCGTCCACCATCGGCTCCAATATTTCATAGCCTAGTTTTGGCCAGCGGCCGAGCTGCGCCCGTCTCTAGTCTGTGCAAATTGGGAACAGCGTAGATTGGCTGTCTAAAAGCGATAGGTCTAGCTTCTATTACTAAATGACGTAAGAGACGTAATCTTACCAATTCTATCAGTTCTGATATCATGTTATCTTCGATTGTGTCGTCATTTTTCGTCAGCATTTCAATAATGCTAGTGACGTCATCGTTATCAATGTGCCCGTTTCCGTTGATGTCTAAATTAAAGCGAAAGTTAGACAGAGATAGACAGGCGCATCCTTTGTCTCATTTAGTGTTGCTACCAAAAACTTGAAACGCGTATTGGGCTTTCAACTTGAAATCTGCTTGAGCTGATAACGCATTCATCATATCCATGAAGTCATCAAACGTTATAGAGCCGTCATTATTAGATGAAAATACGTCACAAAGCCTCTCCGCAAATGGATTATGCTGAAACAAAAACAGAAGATTTTGAATTTGCAGGCAAATATGGTGTCTACGCAACGAGTCGCTGTAATTAAGGTGTTTTCACCCTACTAAGGTAATCTACGTCAGGTCAATGCCTAATACGAGTGTCGATACTTCCGGTTTATAGCCCGGATCACTATTACAATCACCGTTCTCCGCACTTCCCCGACACCGACTGCCAGGCAGGGAAGGAACGGATACCAATTTGAAAGTCTTCGATTTGACTCGGTCGGGAATCGAACCCGGAACCTCCCGATCAGAAAGCGGACAATATAAGCCAGTCGGACAACCGAAGGCGTCGTCGTTACGGGAGTGCCCGACTTATGAAGTTGCAAAAGTAAAAACACTTCGTAGTGACGTTGGCAAATGTGCGGCTCTTAGTTCAGCTGTAATTGGTGGCATTGGCATCTGCCGTGACCACAAGCCTCCCGATTTTAGAATTTGGTCACCTAGCAACGCTGTGGGACAAATTTCTAAACGGTAAAAACCTTAATGAGTGAGAGCTCGAGCATTCTCTCTTTGCTGATCCTGGCTTCCTTTCCATCTTCTCCCTCACTGAGAAGCGTTGAGAATGTTTTGTACAATCTGTGAATATGACGGAAACAATGTCTGCTTGTGATGTCACATCCGGTAGTTAACACGTCACAATCGGAAATCGAAATCGGGCTACAGACATTTGGTAGCCTTGAATAAGCATATTTAGGTGCTACAAACGAGACAAGGAGAAGCCCCGCATCCCCAGCGCGCACCCTCCTCTCCCTCCACCTCACTCTCCCGTCCCACACAAAATTGTAATCTTACTCGAGAACTTGTCCTTTGCTAAAATACGTCATTTCCGCATATTCGTCGAGTTCTTCGGGTGTGAATGTACTTGAAGATAATCCCATTGTGGCGTCACAATCGTGCGCAGATACGTAGCTAGACCTTCTCTATTTCTAAGTGACCCTGGATAATGAGATTGGGCATAATACTTATACTATTCACCACAATTATTATACTTGATTCAAATCATTTAGGCCTACAGAGTTCACTAGACTGCGGTGTTTCGATACGCGCCAGTGGAAGGTGGGAATGACGAAGAGAGTCACGCGATCTGGAAATCTCTTCGCCCGAGCCATCGACGATGTCGGGAAGTCTGTCTGGGGAGCTGCACCTGTGTGGACGCAGGTGACACAATCAGCTAATTTCCTACCTCCAATCAGAGCGACGTTTTCGCTGTTCAAGGCCTGTGCCGCGCTGAGATGGAACACGTAGGCCTACCAACACCATATAGCCTGCCTGCCTGCCTGGCTAATCACGCAGCTATCTACTCTTTGCTTCGAAGCCAATCACTCCCCGTGTCAATAAAATCGGCTTTTGGCGCTGTTCTGGGCTTAAACACCGCCATAGAGCCACCGCTGACAACAGAACTGTAATGTTTGAAAGCCTGCCAGATCGTGCAGCTCTATACTAAGGCTAAACACTGATGCCTTTCACTTCTCTAGGCTTTATTGAAGCTCTTCCTTGAATAGAATTCTCTTTACAAGCTTGATATACGAGGTACAGAGCAAATACGTCCTTTGTTATCACGCGTGTCGACATAATAGTAATATCATATTAATTGTACGTCACTATGCAAACAATAAGCGCGTCACAATGAGGAAGAATGAGATGTAGGGTATGTTATTCTCTGCTGCCAGCATTGTAGCCTATAGCGAGAGCATACTCGGAAATGAAGACCATGGCTCACAGTGTAGTAGGGGTCGACCGATTATCGAAGCCGATTTTTGGATTATTGGAATCGGAATTTCGTCAAGTGAAGTCAATATCGACTTTTGGCCGATTATCGAGGCCGATATTGATGATTTTTGGATTATCGATATCGGCCATCAGTCCAGTGAAAGGTCAATTATCGTATCAATTAGCGTATGTCCACAGTGGCCTATATGACAACTAATAAGGGGCTTATATCGGGGTCTCTGGCAAAACTGGGCATCTCCAATCAGTTTGCTAAAGCAGATCACTCTCCTCTAAAAGCACCTTGACCTATAGTCTCCTCATCTGTCACTCATTATTCAAAGAACACATTTAGAAATAAAGGCTCTGGCTCACAGTATAGCCCAACTAACAGTGCCGCGGGGCATATCTCGGGCAGGCAAAACACTCTTTGATCTAGCATTCTCTTCTGTCACTCTGACTTTCCTCAAATCCTCCTTATTTCCGTCTTCGGAATAGACGACAAGGCTGCCACTCAGCAGTTACAGCTCGTTGGCCTCATCCACGTTTTTCATACCAGTCACTCCGTTAGGCGGAAGACTGCATAGTACAGGAATGGATGACATGCGGTCTGTGGTGGTTTGTTCCTGTGCGACTCACTCGTATGCCGCGCACGGCATCCGGAAATATCCCATACAATGCCTGCCTTGCTTTCTCCTGAACCCTCCTAAAGATAGCCTTGCCCAATATGATCATTATGAACTCGCAAACGAACGAGTGGCTCCTTGAACAAACATTGCGATTTTTGAAGAGCGATGACGTCACGTCGCTAATGTATACAAACCTTCGATCGTGGCTCGGTTGGTTGGTTTTCTTGTTGGCTAACAAAGGAGCAAACCTCACAAGCATGGAGGCGCTCGTAAGCAGAGATATTTATGATCCCAAACCGAGGCAATGGCAATATAGGATTCACCACAGATTTAACACTCTGCCTTTGGTTAATTGTGAATTGTAACATTGACAAGCTTCGTTAAATTCGTGATCATCCCCCACTGACTCCGTTTGCAGATTTTATTTACTTCAATTTCGCATAGATTTTGGCGGCCCGTGTGCGGTTAAGGGTATGCAGCAAACGCAACAATGGGCCGTGTTTGGGTCATTTACCGCCCTACTCAGGCCATATATAACTGGCCCACGTTAGTGCGATACGGCATTGGTCATCTGTATCAAAGATGTTGCCTACATGTGTCAGGTATTCCCCTAACAAGGCACACGTAGAGACGCTCGCATTTTTCTGACTGGGCAGATGGACAGTAGGCGGCACAGGCTGTAGGACTGTACGTACCACTACAAACAGATCTATAATTCAACAAAAAGTGGTTTGGGCTCTCAACATTGACCTGTAGGCGATGCAATGCATTTGAGACGTAAGTGCTTCAAAGCTTCATTATAACGACAAACTATGGCCTTTGCATCCAGAAACTGCAAGTACTTAGAATCTCAAGCACAAGAATTTTAATTTCATATTCTTGATCCAAACCGCATTCGCTTTCGTGAAGATTTAAATCTGTCGAAACAGAATAAATTGGAAGTGTTTTTAAAGTTCTCCCGGCGGCGATATTATACGCCTTGATCTTTAAGCTGATCAACAGATAATGACTCAGATGTAACGTTACGTAAGGCTTAATTACATTTGTATGCCGCATCGCACGATGACGTTGAGTTTGTCCTAAAAATAAAGGGTACGCATGCATAGGCCTTGGCAGAAAAGTAGGAATAGGTGCGGAGTTCATAAACTAACCTTAAGTTTCGGGTGAGCTCTTAAAAGTGCTAAGGATATTTTATGAACTCCACCCTAGATCTCTGAAATCGAGTTCCGGCTATTTACCGCTCAGTTGGCCGAGTGGTTTATACTGTCTGCCTTCTGATGGGGAAGTTCCGAGTTCGATTCCCGACTCAGTCAAACCAAATACTTTAAAATTGGTATCTGTTCCTTGTCTGCTTGGCAGTCAGTATCAGAGGAGTGCTGAAAGTCGTGGTTGATCCGGCAGTATCGATTGATATCTCGTAAGCATTAACCTGGCCCTCTCTTTCTCTCTT